>BMAO01006512.1:0-16486 GCA_019973975.1 Trichonephila clavata
AATTTATAAGTTTTTCTTTTGGAAATAAATGTAATCTTTATTTACGTTACTATATGTATATGTATAATGCATGTTCAAATATATATGTATAAAACATTATACATGTGTGTATATATATTATCTATCTCTATTTGTAGAAGAATTTTTAATTCTGTATTCAATTCTATAAATAATTAAGAATATTGTAAACCTTACAAACGGCATAAGCATTTCTTATAGAAAATGGGAGAAGAGATCATAAATGCTAATTTTTTCTAATTTTCAAACTCATTTTCATGCAAAATTTGAGTTTAATGTCAAAAATGCTGCTTTAGAGAGCGTCAGCGAAGGAAATTTGGCTTTCAACTTAATGAAAGACAAAGCAGAAAAGAATTATCGATTTTCAATAAGAGCGTTGTTTTGATGAGGACGATATCTCAACGAAGTCATTTAACCGAAAGTTGATAGTCATTAGAGGGAGGCCAAACACGAGCCCTAAGTTACAGAAGCCCTGTAGTTGCACAAAATTTGATTTCCAGGAACTGGAAATTTTTTGGAGACTGAAAATGCAGGCCAATTACCAGGCGAGGCCATAGACTTGTAACAACGTTTATTGAAGATCTATATTTAACGCTAACGTATCGGAGATACCAAAATACAAACCCCACTTCTCTTCAACTATTCCTTCGCTCGGCTACTGGCACCACAATTTCGACACAAACTGTCTGAAACCTACTCCATGCAGTAGGTTCCTATGTTCGCCGACCAATGTTATGTGTTATATTAACACCAAGGTACCGTCGCGCCCGCAGGGAGTGGATAACCGTGCTTGTGAACCGAAGGAGAAATGAATGGTGCAATATTATTTCCTCCGACGAGTCCCATTTTTCTGTTCATCCTGATAATAGACGTTTATTCACCTCAAGCGAACGTGGCACAAGGAACAATACAGCGTTTCTGCATGGAAGTATCAGATTTGGCGGTGGGAGAATGATGGTATATGCTGAATCTCCGTTGATGGAAACACCGAAATCCATATCATTCGAAATGGGGCTTGGATAGGTCACCGATCAAGAGATGAGATCATCAGATCTATTGCAGTCACTTATTCTGTAGCTTATGGAGATGACTTCAGGTTAATTAACGACAATTGAAGGACACATCATGCTAATTTGGAGAATGATTTCCTTTTCGAGGAAGGAATCACTCGAATGAAATGGCCAGCGTTTTTACCGGACACGAAGCAATAGAGCATGCTTAGAATGTTTTAAGCAGATGAGTTGCTGGCCACGTACCACCCACAAACACACTTAACACTGTAAAGGGTACTTATGGAGGAGTGGGATAGAATACCCTGCTGCTCATTGTTAGACTCACTGACTCCATACCTCAAAGGTATTCAACGTTGCTAGTCTTCCAGTAAAACCATATTCCCTACTAAAAAAGTTTTTTCTTTCAAGGAAATACCTTTTTGTTCATTTTATTTCATAGGCACAACTTGTGTCCCCCTCTCTTTTTTGTGCCCAAATGATTAAAAAATGCCTTTTTTTTCTTCTCAAACAGCCTACCACGACTGTCGGTCATGTATCAATCATCTAAATAATTCCCTCTAGCTACAATATTCACCAACAATCCAATATCTTTTAATTGTATTGAGCAGTGTATTTCTACGATATTATAATTTTCTTGTGAAAATTCATGTTTAGTTGTAAATTAATAAATGTTTAATAATTGTGTTATGTTTTTCTGAAAACCTTTAGAATCGCCTGATTTCTTACGTTTCTTAGCCTGCAGGATTTTTTTCAATATGTGTACAAATTAATAAAAACGTTGTGTGTAAATTACTAAGAAAAATTGATTGTCTTTTCTTCTTTTGCTTGTTTTTAAAAAAAAATAGAATTTCAAGACAAAAAAAAAAATAGAACAAAATGAGGTCTTGATTTAATTAGTCTGTTTTAGAAGTGTATTACGTAATGTTTTTTAAAAAATGTTGAATAATAGGTTATATGCTAAACAGTTCCTCTGAAAAAAGCCAACAACTTATATTTTTAAAGAAAAATTTAAAAATTCAAGAAACGATTTTAAAATGCTTCTCCTCTTGTAATAATTGATCTAAGTATATGAAATTTGTCTAACGAAAGTTGGTATGGGTTTTGTGATTAACATAATTGATATTTGTATAATATTATTTTCTTTATAAATGCTTACCAAATATTCCTTAAAATTCATAAACTATACAACTATTCAACTATTTTTCTTTTAAAAAAATAAGTGTTGCTTTGATTCAAAAATGTATTCCAACTCTTATTTTTATTAATAAAAATAGGTAGACAAAATTCAAAGCATTTGACACAGTAGGGAAAAAAAGGCCTTTGTATTTGAAATGAAAATAACCTATTAATTTTCTCTCTGAAATCGGTTAGTATTATTTTTTATTAGTGGAAAATGGATTTGTTATTGGATGGATTCGAGTTCAGAGTCTTGAACTCGAATTACCATGACTAAGAGTTTTTACACTAAAAAATTTTCAAATTTTGTGGGATTATTGAAAAAAATAGGAAGAACAATTCAGACTAAAACATTCCTTTGAATTTAGACTGACTTTTGTAGGCCGTCTATTGGCTGTTGTACACTGAGTTTGTTGTAGTCTCTCGCTACCTCTAAGATTATCAACTCCCCTTCGGATATTACCTGAATCTGAATGTGTTGAATGCATAATAAATTTACTACTTATTTTAACAAATCAATCTTATTTATTGACTTTCTTAATTAAGAGATTACACAAATACTATTCAATTTTAAGAACAATAAAACACAGTGGAGAATGAGAAGGATTCAATAATCATGAACGACGGAATCCTATCTGAATCTACGAAGGGACGACGCGTACAACTACAGCTACACACTTATACTTAATTGGAACAAATAAAACTAACCTGATTTCTTATGTTATGGCAGGTTCGTCTAGCTGCTTCCTTAATATCTTGATTGGATTCCTTTAATAGGCGACTTCTTTCTCTGCTATTTCGCAGTTCTTTTATGAACTAATTTTATCCACAACGGTACGATAGACTCTACTCACAACGTCTACGTTTACACTTGAAAAAACACTTTCTCATTTCATTTCATTCTCCTCTCTCTTCATTTCATTCCCCCTCTCTAACTCGCTAAACCCGAACTTATATAAAATATCTCATTTGCATAAATCACGCTTTGGCTCCCGGTGGAGATTGGTTGAAATAAATAAAATATAGAATATATGAGAAGGTTAGTGAAACGCGTAAGCACCCGTCACAAGTTTAGTTTTTCAATTGAATCGTACTCTCTTTTTTTGTCCCCTCAAAACATATTGATACATATATATTTAAGATAACAATATTTAAGCCCTGAATAGACGGGAAAATTATAATCATATTTTCTCAAAATATATGGTGGTTTACATTCGTTTATGCATTATAAATGTAAATTCTCTAGCTATGCTCTACAGCAAGTGTTGGCAACCTATGGCACACGTGTCTCACTTGGCAAGTGGTACAATTCTCAGTGAAACTCTGCACTACTTTTACAAATTTGTCAATTTTTGAGTGGGTGGAAGTTGATAGATCTGTAAGGGACCTTATTTGACAAACTTCTTCAAAATTATGGACATTTACGGAACTATAAAAAATCTGAAAGATAATTCAAAAGATAAATTTACAGCTATTTAATAAACTGTTGAATGTCATTGCTGAAGAGATTTAATTGTTTCAATAGAGAAAATTGCATGTACTCTGTTTTCAGCTTCTGGTTCTACATATCTAAGTAAAAATTCTTTCCTCATATATAAAATATTTCGTGTCTGCAAAGAAATTGCTTACCGACTGAATACTCAGAATCGTATTAAATTAAAAGTCACAAATTATACCCTTGATTTTGCTATACGAATGTAGAGTGAATCAAGCTCCAGGTTCACATTAAAATTAGTATTTATATTTTAATGTAACTATAATGAAGGGAAATATATTTATATTTTATGTTGTCTATTTCTTATTTTAATAAATATGTTTAAAAATGCATAATATGTGTACATTTTGAAAAAATTTTTTGTTGAAAAAATAGTTATATTTTAGGCTGTTTATTTTTATTTTAAGAAATATATTTTAATAATACAATATTAATATATACTAGAACTGTAAATCCTTATTGACCTTCATTCCTTAACTCTGCATGCATTATCGCGGGAATCGAATTATTTTAAAAATATCCTACTGTGTGGCAAGCTGGATAATATTGGTAAATTGGTTTGGCACGCGACAGTTAAAAGGTAAACAGTTAAAAGGACAGTTAAAGTACTCCTGCTCTACAGGGTACTGAAATATCTTTTTCCATTTTTTGTTTCTAGTACCACTTGCCTCACAGCTTCAGATCGAGACCCAAGAAGTTCATCGCAACAAAAATTTAGTTATACGCGTGTCATTGCCTTAGCTTTGAGCATCATGCAGATGACAGTACGATTTAGCTCTTTTCCACCCCAATTTGATGGAGAACACCTTGAAGGTATTCAAGGGCCTCTTACCCCTCTTTCTTTTCCACCATCCTCACGAGAGGACACAGTTCGACGACTATTTAGAGTGATCCCATGCCGCATGAGCTCTATACGTTTACAAACATGCATGCCTTATCTGGGATTCAAACCCAAGACCTTCGGCACAAAGTCAGCGTCACAAACCACTATACCATTCAATACTAAATATCGTTAAATTGTTTTGTGCTGTCAATAAATTATTACATTTTGAAATAAAACAAAATAGAGTTTTAATTATTAAGTATTTCAAAAGTAAATTAAAACTCCGTGGAATCAAATCGTTTATTTTTTTATAACAAACAATTTAATATATCCGGCTTTGAGAAACATTTTTTTTTCCTAAATAGATTTATTTTGATCAAGAAATATATTAAGAACTATATAAGGGCTGTCCAAATGAAAAGTGGACGCGTGCAATTATGTCAAAATGATTGCAGCTATAGAAGCGCTACCAAACATGGATATAAATGGAATAGGAGCTGCGCACGTGCAATAACGAAACCCTTTCGTGGTAGAGGAAATAGATCAAAAGTAAAGTCATGCTATTTATGGATGCGTCCATATCGGAACAATGCGTTGTTGTATGGTTTCTTTTTGTAACAAGTAAGTTTGATGCGGACATCTATCAGCGAAAGGAAGCAGTCTATGGCAAGCATTGCTTAGTTCAAATAATTGGGATAAATTTTTCAAGAAGGGTGGCAAGCAATCCGGGAAATCCAGACAACATTAAAAGAATTTCGTTGAAATGTGTTGGAACATCCGCCATAAAGTCTGGATTTTTCTTCCTGAAACCTTCCAGATCTTTTTCCACTTAAATGAGCATTACATATCCATTTGGACGATGAGGCGAAGGACGCTATGCAGAACTTCCTCAAGAATCAACTACGATCTTTCTACAGCGAAGGCATAAAACTACTGTCCAAACAATGGGACCTGAGTTACAACACGCACGTTTTATTTTCATTCCCAATAAAAGTTTATTCTTTTTATTCAACTTGTTCACTTTTAAACTGAGCAGTTTTAATATAAAAAGCACAACAGTTAGAGAAAACCGAATTCTAAAAAATCAATAATAGTAACAAGCTGTTAATCGAAGTTGTTGTTTTTTTCTGATGCAAAAAAAATTATTTATTTCCATTTTTTTTTCAAAAGAAAGTTCAATATCATATTATAAAATTATTAATGCAAAAAATTATTGTAGAGTCATACTCATGATATCTTAATGTACGTCATAAATGAAATGCATTTTAATTATAAATTCTAAATATTTTATTTTAGTGTTCCAATCTAGAAAGAAATAGGCTTTTACTTGAATGGACAAACTTATGTGAGCATTCTTAAAACTTTTCATTTTGGAAAAAAATATTTTTTTTTAAATAGATTTATTTCCTTTCGAATTAATTCCAGCAGCTTCAAATAATAAGTGGGGGAAAAACAGTTGCTCCCAAAAATAAAAATTCCAGTGGAATAACAAAGAGAAAAACTTTGATCACGTGGTTACTTTCACTCCACCGTTGCCACACCAGTGAAAGAAAAGATAAATGCTTGCTTTTTCTCACTTCGCTTCCAGCTACGCAGAAAGAATTCTCAATATACTTCCCAAAACTACGCAGTTTGAAACTGTGAATTTCTTTGGGGAAAAAAATCTTTGCAAGTAAAAGAGGAATAGTTTAAGATCTCTCTCTTATCTTCTTTTTTTCACGGAATAGTTTCTCTCTAATATATATATTTTTTTTTACTAATCTCCCCTATTCTACTATTCTATTCTAACAGACAAATTCGCCAGTTTGCATCCGTCATATATTGCATCCATTATTTTTATTTGATTTCATGTAAGAAAAATATATTCCTAAATTTGTTGATGTATTTTACGTTTCAAATTAGGAGCAGTTCGGTATATTTAAATTACCTAACTTAAAACATGTTTTTTTTTTATTTTTTTACTGAAAATTAAAAAAAAATTTTTTTTTATCTAAGCAAAAATTTTAAATGTAAATAGTAGTAAAGTAATATTCTAAAACACTTTATCATCAGAATTTGGTTGTAGAAAAATCCCAGATTTTGTATTAGAGTAACGCAGGAAAAAAATTTCTTTTTTTTTTGAAAAAACTAAAACGTCTTTTATTGTTTGATTTGGAAGCAATAACATATAATTACAATTATTCGTTGCATAAAGAAAATACTTAAAATTAAGAATATAGGTGAAAGTCAGGTATTATGGAATAGTGCGGTAATAAGAAATACCGAGGTTCTGGTTTGTTTGCAGCTGCTAATGCGCGGGAAAACATTGAAGTACTGAAGAAAGATTTCCATGATGCATTGCATTGAGAGTTGACCACTTGTTTCATACCAATTACTACAAAACAAAGTATGTTTTGTGATTTTCAAAATTTTTGCAGGTAAGTTTTCGAAAATTTTAACCTACGAGTACACATGTGAATTGATTATTAAAGTTAAGCATAATGTTCACTGATAGAATTGTAGTGTTTAATACTGTGGTCGTGTTTTAGCTGGCCATGTTTTTACTTCAGTTTAAAGGTTCATTTTCCAAGATGATGGGATAATAAATATTCCATATTATTGGACACATTCCATTTCATTTGTAACAAACTTCATGCAATCAACTAAAGACAGACAAAACAAAGACGCTGAATGTATCTTTTATAACGAGGAAAAATTTGAATCCAATGTCTCAGCTGTTTTCTGAGGGCTGATCTTGACTGTACTGGATTGTGACTTTTGTAAGTAGACTCAAAACAGAAATGAATTTCACGCATTCTTAAAAATCTGACTTTTATACTTAAAAATAACAACCTTTTTTAACGTTTTAATTAGTTTTTCAATGGTTTGAACCACCTATTCCATATTACCCACTCATTCCATAAATCATTTTTTTAAAAACATTTTTTCGCAACAACAAAATAAAAAGTATTTTTTTACAAGTGCAATTCCTTGCTATCGCTTACAATATATATCCATGGTGATTTGGGAGTTTTTTTATGAAAAACTAGTGAAGTTATTTTCAGAAAGGTAAATGTTATTATTATTATTATTATTATTATTATTATATTATTATTATTATATACAGGGTGTCCAGCCTCAATGTGACCCAATAGCTAATTCCCGAACCGTTCGGTTTAAATATGCACTTCCAATTTGAAAAATGTTTTAAAAAAGGTAAAGCATGTTTTTACGTGCTTTTCGAACCAAAAAAAACCCATTTAGAAAAAAATTACAAAAATTAACTTTTTATATGGTCCCCAAGTCCTATCAGTTATATTTAGAAAAAGATGCAGTACACAAAAACACAGTAAACACAAAAAATTTCATTTTATTACGATAAAAACTGACCGAGTTATGCCTACATAAATTTGAACCATCCGAGTTGCTCAGAAAAGGGGGTCGTGTATAAATTGAGTTTAGAGAATAGTAATTCAATATCTACAGTAACAGCAAAAGAAAAACATCATAGTTATTTTTAAACATAGAAGTAAACAGCATAGATTGACAATATGCATTGTTGTATGGCAAACAATAAAAATTTAATTAAAGAAATACAACTTGTACCGAAAAGATTAAAACAGATTGTTTTAACAAATAGCAGCAAAATAACACAGGATTTTCCGTTCAAATTATAGCATAATGTGGAACGATGCGCCAATCATTATTATATCAGAATGACCAAATTAACTTAAGTAATGGTGAATGGACGAGGTGTGGCACTATACAAGGGGATACGTATATGACAGCTCCTAGTTTTATACAAGCGTTGAACAGCATGGGCAATAGTACAATAAGATGGATGTCTTCGAGTGGGAAATTTAATGGCATAAAGTCTCTCCGCCTCTCTCTTATTTCGATTACACTGCCCATAAAACAGTACCATTTCGCAGTATTATTCATTTGTATACATCTCGTTCTCCCGTACTAGAATTCGTAATATTAGAATACGACTGTATGCAATTGTAAACGACTACACAACAGATTTTTAACGTTCGTCATAATCGGCAAAAACGCAGCAAATCAGATTGAAGCCGCAGCATTTAAGTCTATTTTTTTATAACTGCTTTAAAATGTTTTCTTCGTCCAAAATATTTTATTCTTTCTATGTTTTACACGTACACAGAATAAATTTTATCTCTTAAGGTCTCAATTGTTGTATTGTTAACGTATGCTTTTAAATTTAAAAATGATTTACTTAAAAATAACGTGCAAGAGTGAACGTTTCCTGGCAGAGTTCCAACTAATTTCATTTTGGAGACTTACTAGCTTCTTGAAAATGGCCGAGAAAATGGAGAAAATATATGTTTTTTAAAGTTCCATAACTCGGCCAGTTTTTATCATAATAAAATGAAACTTTTTGTGTTTACTTTGTTTTTGTGTGCATTGCATCTTTTCCTAAATATAAGTGATAGGACCTGGGAACCGTATAAAAATTAATTTTTGTAATTTTTTTCTAAATAGGTTTATTGGTTCAAAAAGCCCGTAAAAACATTCTTTACCTGTTTTAAAACATTTTTCAAATTGGAAGTGCATATCTAAACCGAACGGTTCGGGAATTAGCTATTGGGTCACATTAAGGCTGGGCACCCTGTATATATATATATATATATATATTATATATATATATTATCCGACTCTCATGTGCACAATTTCCTAATTTTAATGTTGACGTAAAAAGTTTAAATTCGTAAATTTATCATTATTCACATACAACATACAATCAAAATAATTAATTTAATAGTATAAAGCTGAATTTCTGATAGTAAATTCCGTACGTTTTGAATGAGATGTTTATTTTAAAGTTAACAAAGAAATTATATTAGGTGCTGCGAGCTAAGAATGAAAAATGTTTTATTTGCAAATTCTAATCGATATAAAGAAGGAATTATTTATGCTACTTCATTGAAAAATTATCTTACATTTTTCACATTCCTTTTTACATTATCTGATTCATTAGCTTAATAATGACTATTTATAATACAGGTCTCTTTCTACTGGAATAATTTAAAATACCATACCATTATTATGTTTGAGTTATGTTAATGCTCTATTATGTATTTTTCTTATTCTAAATTATTTGTGAGCTGTTTCATTTCAAATTTAATATTGCACTATTGGAAAATAAGAATTTCGAAACCCAGCAGCACATAAAATTCGATAAGAATAAAGTATTTAATACTAATAAAAATATTTCTATAACTTTAAGTGAAAATCTTATATTTCAGTCATGTTCTTTCAGTAAAAAAATAGCTTTAGATTAAAAACTCGAGCAGTCTTAAAAGTTTTAAGAATTCTTTGACGTCTTTGAAGAAGATAAGTAAACCTATTTAAAAGCGCCAGGAGGATGTTATTTATGAAATTTTTATATTAGGAGCAGTGTGTATTCGAATCTTGTAGCAAAAAAAAAAACAATTTTTAATTTATGTGCTGTAAATTTTAAAATTAATTTCTGAAATTTTTAGTATTTAAGGAAAAAGAAGAAAGATTACCTGTCTAAAAAATACCCTCTTTGAAATAAATCAGATAAAAATTTAGGATTTTATGTAATATAAGTACAGTCGTCGAGAGGACTGGAATAGCTTAAATAAACTTCACGCTTATCATTGTAAATAACAATGCATACCGAAATTACAACGCATACTAATTAATTAACAGTTACTAAATAATTAAGTTAATTAATTTGACTATTAACATGATAATTTAATCTCTCGTGAGTAGTTTGCCCTGTGAGAAATATTTATCATACATAATCGCTTACCTGATTTTTAAAGGCTATTTTTTATATAGCATTATCTGTCGTATCCGATTCTTAAAGGCTGAAAGCATCGATTCTCGTCCGATTAACAAAGTTAAGCTTCCTTAGGGTATCCGAACACGTTCGGAGTACTTTTTAACAAAATAGCATACTAAAATATTCTAAATGCTCTTTTAGGACTCCATACCATTTTACTTATATTTAACTATCAAAATTTAAAACAAATTACCTGAATTTTACAAAAATCACAATTATAAGTGAAATTTTAGCAATATTTTTGAAAAACTTCAAAGCAGTTAGAGAAAAAAGTAATAAACATATATTAGTGAAAGTATTACGAAAACAAACTAGATGCATTTATCTAGAAAATGTACTAAAATTTTAATTTTTTATTAACATTTGAAAATTTTAGAGCTGATTGAGTAAACATTATAAGAACTATTACATTTTTTATGAGACCATTATTTAAATAACAAGCCATAACTCAAAAAGTATTCATACAATAAGGAATATATTAGTACATTCTCTAAAAATAACGTAAATATCAGGCTTAAAAAGTTTTATAGAAATACATTCGTAATATTTTGAATTACCAGACTCGCCAAGATAGATTTTGAGCCATTTAAATGCCCACTTCTGGTAGATCAAAAACCCACTTCCGGTTTCTCTAACTTTATAAAATTGATTGTAACTTGGCCTCTAAGTAGTGTAGAAACAATATAAAGTATATTTCGTAAAGTCAAAAGATAGCTCTATTCAATAAAATAAAAAAACAAAAATATCTGTCTTGATTGAACTGGTCATTTTCAACGTGTTCGGATACTTTAAGCACTGTCAGTATTTCGAAGAGTGACAATTTGGCGATTCATTTGTATGGAAATAATCAAAATATCGGGAAAATCTGTCCTGCCACGATGTGGCTGTTATACTTATTAGCGGAGCATTACTTCACAGTACTTTTAAAGTGCCATTTCCAAAAGTTGGACAAACAACTGGCTACCCACCTCTTACTGAATTTATACTGATGCAAATGAAAGATGCTTGCGAAAAAGCTAAATTTCTCATCGTAGATGAGATATTTATGGTATTTTATCAAATGTTGACAAGGATTAAGTCAAAATGTCATCAAGTGCTGTGAATTAAAACAAGTTCAATTCAAATAAATTTTAAAACGAAAGATTTTTCATATATAAAATAATACATATATATATATATATATATATATATATATATATATATATATATATAGGGGAGACCGGGGTAAGATGACGAATGTCTTAATTTTTCCGTATTCCACTAGGTAGCAGCATCAAATGAACACTGCTGGCTCTCCTTTTGGCCTTTCGTTAAATAATAGTATAGCCACGCTGAAATCGCCATTTTTGTGTTAGTTGTGAAGCTTTGATTGTTTTTTGATGCGGCGATAAAACTTTTATGCATGTGTAAATAAGCTCTGCTGCAGATACAGGTAAGATATAACGTTTCTCTTTAATATTTATGAGTAATTTGGTTTAAATACTACCAATTACCATGAATAAATATCAATTAATTTCCTTCCTTCATGGTAATGAGAACGAATATTTTTAAACAGACAGTCTGGGGCAAGATGACGATTCGAAACACGGGCAAGATGACGAGCTCGTTATCTAGTCCCGTGTTTCGGAATTTATTAAACTAACTATTGTTTTCCATTCTATTAAATCCGGTGAGCACTTGTTTGCCTGGGTGCATGTCCGCGCGACCTTGCGCTTCCCTCTCTTTTGGGACTAAGGGGTGCATCGGATCGGGAAAGCTTTCATTCGAAAGGGAAAGAGGAAGGGGAATCAGAGGAAGACATTTTTGCCATCCTCTAAGCCCCCTCTAAAGAGGAAGGAATGTAACAATAATTTGTTGCTTTAGAGCTACTGGCTTTTATCTGCCACCTTTTCTAATTTTTTGCGAGAAACCGATTGCTTCCTGAACTTGTAGAAAGAGCCCCTTTAGGAACTGTGGGCAACTGTAGTGATAAGGGCTGGAACCATGAGGGTACCTTTTTCTCTTTTTTGAAGCACATTTATCTTCATGTGAAACCAAGCAAAGAATCTCCTAATCTGTTGATTTTTGACAATCACAAAACTCTTATAACTTTGCAGGCTATCTTATATTGCAGAGTGAAAAACATCATCATGGTTGGGTTGCCGTCGCACACATTACATCGTCTCCATCCCCTTGTTGTGTCATTTTTCAACCAGTTAAAACGCACTATAGCAAATCACGTGGCAACTTTATGGTCACTCATCCAGAACAAACTATCGCAGACAAAAATATTGGTGAGGTTTTGAGCATCACTAACTTCAAATCAGCTACAGTTGGAAATGCCGTTGAAAGGGTTTAAAGAATATGGGATCGAGTCTCATAATCCTCTTGTGTTTAGCGAACCTGACTATGCTGCGGTAAAAACTACTAACCATGCTGCTGTTGGCAATGAAACTGAGAATAATAGTGCTAATCTTCAGATAAAAAACCAACATATAAACCCTCCAGAAAAACCAGAACTTATGGCAAATGCTGATTCCGATGTATCAAAGAAGCCCGTTAGTGTTTTTTTATTTCAAACCATTGCCTAAAACAACATAATGTGAGAGAGAAAAACAAAAAGTAAACAACTGAGCTCTAGCATTCTTTCAAGCACACCCATCAAAGAAATGTTAGAACGAAGGGAAAAGCAGAAAAAAGAACAGGAAGTTTTTTAAAAAAAGTAGAGAAAAGAAGCTCGTGAAGCTAAAAAGGAGTAAAAAAACTCAAGCTGTTCATGTAGGCTTAAATCTATAAAATCCAGGCCAAACATTCCAGTTGTATCAACTTCAAAGGACGATGATAAAAGATGTCCAGCTTGTGAAGAGGAACTCTCCAACAGAAGAATGGATCGAGTGCTGTAAATACTAAGAGTGTTGGCATGAAGAATGTTCCAATTATAAAATTGGCATTTCTATTTGTGACTATTGTTACGTACACAACTAAACACTTCAACATTACGTTACAATGCATTACGCTTAGTTTGATACTTTGTAAGATGCAAAAACACAGTTATCATTTATTAAACCATGTAACCCATTCAAAGATAAAATATGTTCAACCTTTTTCAGTTTTGCATCTTGCCCCAAGACAAAAGTCATCTTGCCCCAGTATTGGGGCAAGATGACGATTTGTTAAGGTTATGAAAAAATAAAGTAATCCTTAACTTCTTTTATTGGAAAAATTAAATGGTAATATACACTGGTGTGCAAAAATTAAGGACGAGACGGTTTTGTCAATATAACTTTGTACAAAAGCATTCCAAATCAACACATTTAATACCGTAAGATGCCCAATACGTAAGGACATGAGTAATGTAAGCAACACTTACTAAAAGAGAAATCAGAGGGATAAAAAGAAGCTTTATTGAAAAATAGCATGGAGCGCAATGCGACAGAAGGCCAAAACATCCCTGTGATGGGTGTCCAGCAAGAAATATCCGGTCTTTAGTAGGGGATATGATCTCCCCTGACTGCTAGGCAGGTTTCACAGCGTCTGCCCATGCTGAGAATGAGGGTGTCAATGAGTTGTTGAAGCATTGCTGCCCATTCTTCTTGAAGCGCCAATCGAAGCTCCGGAATCGTTACTGGTGGTAAGGTACGAGCTGCCAAGCGTCTGCCTAGAAAATCCCATACATGCTCGATGGGATTGAGATCCGGAGATCGTACCGGCCAATCCATACGTTCAATATCCTCACTCTCTAAGAGCTGTTCGGCAGCTACTGTGCGATGACATGGTGCATTGTCGTCCATGAAAAGGAACTGCGGACCCATAGCGCCTCTAAAAAGACGCCCATATGGAAGAAGAATCTCGTTACAATAACGGGTCCAGTTGACTGAACCTGCGTCGAAGATGTGAAGGTCTGTACGACTACCAAGCATGATGCCTCCCCAAACGAGAACACCGCCACCTCCATACCTGTCCCTTTCAATGATGTTCGAGGGATGATTGCGGCTTCCCCGCTCTCTCCAGATGAGTATGCGATGAGAATCGCTACTCAGACTGAATCTGCTCTCATCTGTAAAGAGTACTCGTCCCCATTCATTGTCTCTCCAATTCCGGTATTCCCGGCACCACAGAGAACGCCTTCTCCGATGGGCAGGCGTTAGAGGTACACACCGTACAGGGCGTCGTGCAAACAGACCCCACCGTGCAGTCTTCTGGCCACGGTAAAACGCGATATCGGTCGTCCAGTCGCCTGTGTCGTGTGTCTAGCGATTTCTCCCGCTGTCTGCCGCCTGTTTCTTCTGGCCTATAAGGCAATATACCGGTCATCTGCGGGTGTGGTTCCTCGTGGACGACCACTACTGAACCCCGGATAGCTGTTCCTGTAGTTTGAAATTGCCTCCAAAGTCGTGAAACGATGCTGTGAGCAATTCCGAACTCTGCAGCCACACTTGTCACACTGCGACCTTCCTCCAATTTCCCAATGATTCGACCTTGGGTAAAAGCATCCAGATGTCATCTAACAGATTGATTATTCGCCATTTCTCGCTGAGGCAGCAACTCGGTGTGATTTTAACTGCTATACGGTGTGCAATCTCTTTGCGAGAAATACTAATCTTACACCGACAACATGCTTTACTACTCAGACACTCCCCCATTACGTCTACCTGCATTTCTGCGCATGTGCTACCGTACATCACCTCACTTAATCTCCTGATTGGTCTTTCTGTCCGCTCTGCCTCTTCGTTCAGCTGATATGCTAATTTTTCGACTTCATCCTTAATTTTTGCACACCAGTGTATTTTAACACTACAAAGGACTACTCTAACAGTTCAGGTAAAATTGATTTTACTATCCTTAAAAATAAATTAATAAACAACAAAAAACTGTTAACGTCGTCATCTTGTCCCGGTCTCACCTATATGTATATGAAATTTAAAAATTATTTTAATGAATTTGATTCATATTAAAAAGTAAGTATAAAATAAAGTTATTAGTACGAAGTTATTCGTAAGTATGAAATAAAGTAATTTTATGACATCTTAACCCCAACACTCAAAAAATTGCAGTTGCTTTTAATATCTTTATATTTATAGAACCGTAAAAATACCTTGAAAACGCGCACCGCCGTATAACTTGAACCTATACTTTCAAACTGTAATTTTTAATTTTTAGGTATGTTCGCTGTATAGCGGAAACTTCAAATGCACGTACATAATGATCTAATGTTTTGAGGTCTTTTATTCGAAGTATTATTCCAAGATTTAGAAGAAAATAATATTTAATGTACTTCAACTACAACTTCTTAAAGTATCCGACTGGGTGCGAAGAACAATTTTTGGAAAATTAAATTTTCTCAAGAAGTTAATTGTTTTTAAGAACATGAGTAGGCTTAAAGAATCCTAATTATTAAAGAAATAACCTGTATCCATCCTTTGATTTTGAAAAAAATATTAGTTTTATGAATTTTTTGAAAGTTAAGTAAAACGCTATAAATAAAAATACATTGGACATAATGCAATTTTAATTTCATTGATATACTTCTTTATACATCTGAAGTGTCGCAAACCGCAGTTTAAAAGATATTTTCAGAAATAAATATTTTATAATCATTTAAATTTGATGTTAATGAAATTTAAATGATTATTTGATGTTAATGATCTGTTTTCTTCAAAATTACTGCATGTTCTAAGCTGAAAATTGTTGTAAAATATGATTAAATATATCTATCTTAACCCGAGGTTTGTTATACTCTAAAGGGCTTATAGCATATAAATATAATAATTTTTATTGAATTTGATTGGATTGTTTTGGAGCTATCTCCAGTTTTACGTGCATAAATTATCGCGAAAATTTATTTCTTCAAAAAGAGCAATAAAATATATTCTTATGAGTTAGATAAAGTAAATGCTATAATAACAACTTAAAACAACTCTCTTAAGTTTTATATATTATTCCTTTTTTTTAATATTTATATTTCTAGTCGGATACCTTAGGTTCATGTGGAATGTCATTTCTTTTTAAATATTAATATTTCGATCTATGTAAAAGTCTAGAAGTGTAGAAATTTTGTTTCTTAGTTCGTCTTTTTCTATTTTTAAAGCTCTCGTTTTTATATCCGGCATATACCTCTTGCGCAAACCGTAAATTTCGATCTTATTTTTTGTGTTAAATGTTTTCGAGAT
>BMAO01006513.1:0-142487 GCA_019973975.1 Trichonephila clavata
TTTTGTGTTTGTCCTTTGTTTTTTGTCAATATTCTCTGTATCTCATTTTGTTTGATGTTGTCTTGTTATCCGCCATTGGAAATAAAAAAAATTTTATTTGAATAATAATAGTATAAAATTTCGTTTCAGGAAGTTATCTGTTGTAACAATCTTTCAACAATTGATCAGTGGTGGGGTATATGTGCGCTTTATATTACCTTAAAAATTAATAATTAATAATTAATTTTTTTTTTTTTTTGCATATTTATTGTGTTATCCTTACTTTTGATAGTTTTAAATGATTTTTATATTTGAATTGATTTTTTATTAATTCTAGTTTCAAGCGGACTAAAATTTGCTCGGTTATATCCTGAGTTTATTTGGGTTATAAACTTAAAGTATTATAATCCCTTGAGATTTGATATTCCTACATTTTCTCTGTAAATAGCTGGGTGCTACCTCAAATGTCGTCCACATCATTGACTATGATTCAAAATAACATCGACATTTGCCAATGGGTTAAATTCATGATAGTCACATGATAAATGTAATCACGTGTTCTTTGTTGAATTCAAAACTAACATTAGGTTTCTACTTATCGGTCTACTTGTAAAATTTAGATAAATTTCAAATTTGTTAATTTGGTAAAAATGTTCAAATATTAATATTATTCAAATTTTGTTTCGATAATTAAAAAATATGCATATCATACGCCTATTTTCAAATCAAGTGCAGATTTTTTTACTTATGTGCTTTGCCATTCTTGACAAATATCTACTTTTTAAAAGAAAGTTTTTATAAAAAAAATCAATAGTTGGCAACAGTGAAGCGCATAAATTGATTGGCTGAAAAAAATGATTGCAGTTATCATGAAACTGTGACGTCAGACGACTTGATTCCATTACCACATCATGTGCTTTTTGTAAACAAACCATTTAGTTGAACGGTTATTTTAAAACTTATGAAAACTGATTTTTAATTTTCTAAATTATATGAAATTAAAGGTTAAATATGGGGGGGGGGAGACTTGGCGATGTTAATTTTTTTTGGCTACCAAAATCGATCGGCAAGCTACTTCACTTAGCGATAGGTGCCAGCCAGAATGAATTCATAATCTCACCATAATCTAATACATAAAATTCTCGTGTCACAGTGTTTGTAACCAAACTCCTCCGAAACGACTTGACCGATTCTTATGAAATTTTGTGCGTATATTCAGTAGGTCTGAGAATAGGACGTAAACTATTTTTCATTCCGATATTGCAATTAGTTGAAAAGATATTAATTAAAAACCTTAAAACCCCTGTCGTTTCGCTTGGCGTCGAAAATCGGTTTTGCGCCAGATGTGTGACTTTTCTCTATTCCACCTTCCAAATCACCCTGCTCATGGGTTATAATAGCAAATCAAAAATCACCAAATTTGGCGAGTGAAAAGTTGTTTTTTCCCCATTTTTTATTCGACAATTTCACCTTTTGGATATGTCTTTAATTCAAAAATTCATATATTGCATGGTTTATAAAACAAAAATATCTAATATATTTGCGAAAAACGAAATCTTTTTTACTTCGTTATCATTATTTCAAATAAGTGATACGAGATAAATGAAACGGCTCGACCGATTCTTTTGAAATTTTGTGCGTATATTCAATAGGAAACAATTGTTGCCTGGGGACTTGATGTTAACAAATCTATCGCTGCAGTTTGTGATACCAACGAAGCTGTAAATTATCCAGCAGAGTTTTTGAGCTCGTTGGATTTGCCAGGCATGCCACCGTACCATTTACAACTGAAGGTTGGATCTCCAGTTATTTTGCTTCGTAATTTGAGCCCACCACGGCTGTGCAATGGCACGTGATTAGTCATGAAAAAATTGATTGAAAACGTTGTTGAAGCTAGCATTTTGAATGGCAAGTTCCGAGAATAAGATGTACTACTACTACCACGATTCCCTATTATTCCCACAGATGTGTCAACTGAATTCAAACGGATTCAATTTCCAATTAGATTGGCATTCGCAATGACAATCAAGAAGTCTCAAGGCCAAACGAAGTCTGTTTATGGCTTAGATTTGGACACACCGTGTTTTTCACACGGACCATTATATGTGGCATGTTCTGGCATGGGTAAGCCATCTAGTTTGTTTGTGTTGGCTAAAGATGGACTCACTAAAAATATCGTACACTCCATTGTACTAAGAGACTAATAATGTTATTTTTTAATTGTCATAATTTGTGATAGAGATGTAATTTGAAATTTATTAGTTAAAATAATAAAAGTATACAAATAATTCAAAAAATGAATGTTTGGTGTTTTTTTAGTTTTAGAAGCTGTCATCGTTCAAAGCCTTTCATTCCTCTTTCAGACATATACCACAACCCCATACGCTTAAAATGAGTTAGTTATTTTTTATTTGACTACCAAAATATTCACTAAAAATAATTTATATGGCAAAACAACGTTTGTGTGTGCCGGGTCAGCTAGTATCTATATAAAAATTGCCAAATCGAAACCCCTTCCTCTATACTACACTTGAGCCAAAATTAAAATCATTAGCCATCCAAAAATACCATTATGCTTTTCAGAAAATGTATTTTTATAAAACTGCTCTCAATTTCTGGAAGGAATTTAATCCAAAAAATGTGAAAAGGAGACGGGTTCTCTCGTCTTCCTGACTTGAAAAAGTCAGATCCTTGTAAAATGGCAGCTGGGAGTCTCGAGTTGGTTCGATTCCACCGAAGACTGTCCCTTGCAATTACAAAGAGAACAATACTTACTAACGGAAAGCTAAGCTTCATGATTCTCTCTTTCTGTAAAGTGAAACTATAAGGTGTTTTGTGGGAACCCTATCCAAGCCTTAGAGCAAGGGTGTGAAACTCAAAGGCTAACTTGGGCCAAATAAGTAAGGTTTAATTTTAGGTGGGCCACAAAAAAAAATCAATATTTATCAAAACGTAATTTTATTTCGAATAATGCGCATTATAATGAACATAAATAAAAGAACAAGACAAATTTAATATTTACGTCCTCTTGGCATCCCTTCTCTTTTTCCTATTTCGGGAGAAATTTTGATATATTATTGTGTGCCGATATACTCGCCGGGCCGGAAAAATGTTTATTGTGGGCCGCGAGTTTGACACCCTTGCTCACGGTCATTATAACTATTTGAGAGCTTGAAATTTACAACCCAAACGAGTTTTGAACTTTTTGTAAACAAAGGGTGTCAAAAAACGTTTTCAGCATAGAACCTTTTACTAAAAAACAAAATTCTCAAAACTGAATTTTGATGTAGATCGCATCCTAAAACAACGAGGAAGTTGTTGCCGACGAACCTCAAGTGATGGGCACAATACCTGAGCAGTCACCTCACATTTGAAACATCCACACCACGCTTACGGGAGAACTTTGTCAGATTTAACGTGCATTAGCCCTTTGAACCCATGACTAAACAATGTTGGGGACGAATTCGTGATCATAACCAGTTGGCTCTCGTCGACCCAGAAATTCGAATTTGCCCACACTATTTGAAATTATAGCAATATTCACTTCTCATTTTTTCAATTTTCGTAGCAGCTGAGAAAATTTATTTTGAAATCATAATCAAAATAATCAACTTTTTTTTATATTGTTGACTTTGATAATAGCTTTGTAGTTGCAAAAGTGGAATATGAATCTTTTATAAATTTAGATCTCTTTATTTAATGATTAAGTAATACACTGCTATCCACACAAAGTGCGACACCATGAAGCAAGCGCGCAAACCATGTGAAATTTACATCATGCTTTGGCGGCGTGGAAATATGCAAATCATTAGCATCATAGCACAGATGCACATCACGGGCAACCATAGCGCCACCAGCAAGCGTTATGTAAGGGGAGAACAGATAGGCAATTTGAGTACGGCAATTGCTTTTTCGAACCTTTTTTGCGTAAGCTGTTTACACATACCTCGTGAAAGACATCGAGCGTCTTTTGATCAAGTTTCTGGATTCGACCGAGGAAGAATAGTAGCCTATACGGATTGCGGATTATCCTTTAAGGAAATCGGTGAACGTGTTGGACGAAACTAAGTAACTGTGATGTGAATATGTCAACGCTGGATGCTACAGGAAACGACGGATCGATCACACCCACCTCGTTGCACCACTATCCGTAAGGACAGGCCGATTGCGCGCATGGCAGAGATGGATCGCGCTGTCACATCACGAACCATTGCACAATAGATTCGATTTGTTACGCATAATTCGGTGTACACTCATCGTACCATTCGACGCCGTTTGCATCAAAGTGGAATGTCCGCAAGATGTCCATTGCTTCGTTTACCCTTGACTGGAAACCACAGGCGTTTGCGCCACCAATGGTGTGATGAATAGCTGACATGGACAATGGAATGGAACGACATTGTGTTTACTGACGAATCTCGTTTCTGCTGTAACATCACGATGGCTGGATTCGAGTTTGGAGATACCATTGTGAGAGCCTGTTGAACTGTTGCGTTATGCATCGCGTCGAGCACCTAGTATCATGGTTTGGGGTGGTATTGTATTTCACTGCCACACTCCTCTAGTTCTCATTGCCGGTACGCTGAACAGTCAGCGCCACATCTCTGAGGTGTTGGAACCCTTGATCTTCCCATATATTCGGCGGTTGCCATTTTCCAACAGAAGAATGCGTGACTACACGTGGTACGCAATGTTCAATAGTTATTTACTAATAAGATTGCATTGCTTTCTTGGCTTGCTTGTTGTCCTGATCTATCGCCAATCGAAAAAATGTGGTCCATGCTTGCACAACGATTGGCCCGGGATACACCAGATTAACTTTGGCAATATGTGGAAGCCGCATGGACTGCTGTACCTCAAGGATACATCCATTTGATTCTATGCCGATATGTATGGCAGCGGTTATAGTAAAAAATGGTGGCTACACTAACTACTGATTTAGTCATCATGCACACATCACAAGAGGCTGTAATTTTAATCGTTTAAACTTTGTACAACACGTTATCTGCCAAATAAATTTCGATGTGACATCTCTGATCCTTCTTGGTGTTACATTTTGTGTGGGCAGCAGTGTAGTAAAGAATTGTTTGAAAATATCGAGAATAAAAAACTTCCTCTGTATTTTTCTACATGATATCCAAACAAACAAGTAAGGTAAATGATAGGACAATCAACCTCTGATACTAAAAATAAAGAAAACAAACTGATTCGAACACAGGGGGATTGCTATATTTTGATCGTATCCCACTTCAACTGAGTGGCCGCGGTAGCCTAGTGGTCAAACTCACTGACTTGAAACCAGTGTGTCATAAATACGAGCATATTGCCACTGAAGACCTGTCATGTAGAGGAGGCCATTGCGTGTTACATCTGTATATGCTCATACGCCCTCCCGTTGGTGTGCTTTGATTATAAATTTCTCTGGGAACATCTTTTTGTTAAAAAATGCCGTACCTCACTCTTTGCCACCTTAAAACTTACGATATCCTTATACACGCAAGACAATTCTACATGCAATTGATTACATATTGTGATGAATGTTGGGAATTAGGACTTAATTTTATCTTAAAATAGTGTAAAAAATTTAAATTTACAGAGAATATTAAGATTATTAATATTAAGATTATTTACATAAGAATATTAATTTTTGTTGCATTTATTTATGATAAAAATCGTAATATTGACAAGCAAAGCCATCCCTTACGTAAAATAGTGTTTCAGTGGAAACTTGGCGAAATATTGGAGATGCCAAGTTGGCGTCATGTTTTGCGAATGTCGAATCTGTTGATAAGTTGTTCCCTCTTCTTTACTCTATAGGTGTTTTTCTCGCACATGAAGCAAGGTGCATTTTCTATGACAAAACTATTTAGTTTTGCAAACATTGTACCTACGAGAAAAAATTATTTCGGGGAACTCGGGATAGTAAACAGTAGAATATTCATCTAGTACAGTGATACTCAACTTGTGGCCCACGGGCCTTTTCTGAGTGGCCCAGTCAAGGCCCATTGCACTAAGAAGTTCTATTAGTCTCGAACAGTGTACTAAAAAACTTAGCAGGATATTCTTTCAATCCAGCAATCAATTTGCTTTTTTTGATAGTAGAACGTAAACAAGAGGCTTGGTCATGGATGAAAGGAAATCGAAACTATCCCATAACTCATTAAAAGAATCAAAAAAGTAATTTGTGTGTGTATGTTTGATAGAAAGATTAATATAGTATTAAAGTAAAACCCAAAAAATGAGTTTTAATATTCTGATAAATTTTGCTTTGGTCTTATAGTGTTTTATCTTCATGGTGAGGCCCATGTGAAATACCTGTCGTATGTATATGGCTCTGTGGGGAAAAAAGGTTTAGTGTACCCATGATCTAGTAGGTAGGGAAAAAAAGTGTCTTAACACTCTTTATCGTATTATAATTTAAAAGCATTACAAAATATAAAGCTATTGTGTATATAAATATAAAAGTTTCAAATTTCTTTTTTTTTTAATAACCGAGATGAACTTTAGATTTTTGTGGTTATGCAAACTTTATAGAGAATATCAATCCATTTTGCAAACACAATTATAATTTTTCTTTTCTATTTTTTATTGTGATTCGTGGATCCCCAAGTGTTTCATTATCACTATAAATAGTCCGAGGCTTTCTGCGTCTAGCAATAAAACGTCTCGAAGGGCTAACAGAAACTGTTAGCAGTTCATGAATTCTAGAGGGATTGCACGAAATCTTGCACAGGTAAACAATGCTATCCATACCTTTCCCCCTGATTTTAGAAATAGGGGCCCAGCCAAATCAATTCCCATTATCTCGAATGCAACGCAATCCGCCACTCGGTCGAGAGGCAAGGGGGTTGGCTCGCTTTACATACCTTTAACTTTAAAACGTTGACATAAAACACAATTATTCACCAAACATTCTTAATAATTTTTCTATAGCACCAATTATTCTAAACCGGGGATTGCGGGTTCGTGTCCCTCCGAGGGTATCAATTAAGTGAGATCATTGCTGCACTGCCTCCCGCAGTGCAAATAAAGCATTTAACTAACTTCTCTGGAACTCATTTTAGAAAACCAACAGTACCCAGTATCGGGTAAATGCAGCCCACATTTATTAGAATTTCATTATATGTTACCTCAACGTAACACCAAGGAACCGTGGAACACACTTTGAACATCACTGCTCTACACCAGGTGGCCTCGGTAACCGAGTGGTCAAGGTATCGGATCATGGCAGGCATGGCATGAGTTCGAACCAGTCCCACTAAAGACCCGCCATGTAGGGATGCAACGCACGTTAAATCTGTCAAGAGCTCAAACGTCCTTTCGTTGGTGTGGTGTGGTAGTTAGGAGAGGGAGGTGCCAGCTCAGGTATTGGCCTCGTCACTTTACCATGCTTCAAAATGACGTGGTCCGTCGCCAAAAAGCCCTCGTGTAGCTGAACAGTGCGACGTTAATATTCACTCACTCACGCTCTACATCAGTGTTACTCAATCTCTTAATCGCCGCTGCATGGTCAACGTTCGATAATTTTACCACGACCCGCTGAGAAGGGGGGGGGGGTACGTTGATTGTTTATACAGTAGAACGTCTTTTATCCGAACGTTTATTATCCGGAGCGTCAAATATCCGAACCAAAGTCCGGATACGTTTTCGAACAGTGCAATGCTAAACATTTGTTTCCTGTGAGGCCAATAATGAATTTCAGTTATGTGATTCGGTAAACATCTGCGCGGAATATTAGGTCAGTTGGTGAGGGGGTGTATACGTGCTCTTTTGTTGTTGAGTTTTGTTGATGTAGAAACCTGGATAGCATGCGATGCAGAAGACTGTGGATTTCAAATGCTAAATAAGGACGAGATAGTGACTTCCATGCAAGAAGAATCCGACCCTGTAGACCAGGGGTGGGCAAACTTTTTTAATAGGGGGCCACAAAGTTTAAGAAATTTTAGAGAAGGGCCAGAATTATAGAAAAAATGCATTTTGTATTAAAGCTTCAATCATAATGTTATAAAAACATTACAACATTACACACAAATTTTACAAATTATTTTTTACCTTAAATAATATTTATTTTAACTTTCAAAGCATATTTAGTTTTTGAACGTTTGGTGTTGAAATGGCGAGCAAGATTAAAATCTTTAAATACCGCCACTGCTTCATACCAAATAAGTCATATTGGTTTACCGTTGCATTCCGTAAAAAAATATTTCCAACTCAACTCTTCTTTAAGCAAACGATACTCGGAATCGACTTTTCTTTTTTTTTTATCCTCCATTATCTTAAAAGGGGTGTTTTTTTTTTTTCTCAAAAATTTATGAATGTAAAGCGTTACGCGAACAAGCAAGAACAAGAGACAAAATTAACGTAAAACGTGCGGATCGGTCAGTGAGTAGCTGGCGAGTGGCGACTGAGAAAGTTCACTTCCCGCGCCTCTCATTTAACCACGCTTTGCACACCGTATTATGCAACACATGAACTACGCGGCTAGTTCAGCTTCTTCTGTTGGCTATGCATCTATTATTCTACTAAGTAAAATCCACTTTAAACTTCTCGACCGTCAAAACGTAATTGTAGCGGGCCATGTACTATTCATGTCGATAAACCCCGGCGGGCCGGATTAAATACTTTCGCGGGACGGAGTTGGCCCGCGGGCCGTACTTTGCCCATCACTGCTGTAGACGGTGAAACGGATGAAGACGGAGACAACAACAAAAGTAACAAGGGTCCATCAGCTATGGAGTGGTACGAACAACAATCAGAGTGCTGTCTTACTCAACTACTGCTGCTGAAGAGAATCGGAGACATTGCAGTGGAAAAACGAAGGTGTACAATGGTACAGCGAAAAATAAATGATTATTTTCCACAATCAAGGTAAAATTGCGTCGTTTTGCACCTATTTTGGCTTTTTCTTGAAGCACGTTTCCCGCATGTGATGTTTTTCAGTATTTGTACAGTGTCCAGTATCAAATACTGCATGGATCGCATTTGGTTATCCGAACAGTCGCGTATCCCAACGGTATCCGGTCCCAAATGATTCGGATAAACGACGTTTTACTGTATTTTAGATTGTATTGACATTAATAATTTTAATTTAATTGTATTTAAATATGCCTTCAGAATTAAATATAGTTACACCAAAGAATGAACACGAGGTTATTTAATATGAGATTTTTTAAGTGATTTCCGTGGAAAGTCGGACAAACCCAAGAGTTATACACCATAGTAAATATAATGGAAATAATCCAATGTTCTTTGGGCAGACAGGTACCGTTCCGTGGCGCGGGGGTTGGGGACCTCTGCTCTACGCGATGGATCCTTAGCACTATCAGGATTTGAATACCAGACTCCAATGAAACTGCGCCTTTCAAGAGCTCGCGACTATGATTACGACTTTTAGTGATATTTAAATAATCCATTAAAATAAAAAAAAAATGGCTTACTTATAAAATATTTCGAACTTTTATATGAGACCGTAGTATGATATAAAGGGATAGATGTGTTGTAACACACTAATATTTTTTAAGAATTAATATATTTTTCTATATTTATATATATATATATAAATGCGTTCCGAGTTTTGGTCCTGCTCCGTGGCCCATCCCATCTTTACCAAAACAATTTAAAAAGATATTTAGACACACTCACATGTGTTGATTTGTTATGACCGATGACGAGTGAATAGTACCCGCTCCCATTTGAAATTGTTCCGGTACACGCGTAGCACTAGATTTATAGATCTCTTTCGGTTTACGAACCTTTTCACTAGAAGGTGAAAATAATGGACTCCCCCCCCCCTTTTTTTTAGGCCTCAGTAGAAGAATGATCATTGTCGCAAACTGGGTCCGGGTCGTGTGTGGGGCTGAGGCATGTTAATCTGTCAAGGATCAGTCTTTAAGTTGATGGAGTGGGGAAGTTTGGAGAATGGGATTCTAGCTTAGAGCTTACGTCCTCGTCACTTGATCGTGACTCAGAATTAAGAGGTGCTTAGCTGATAGCTCTAATGCAGCTTCGAATGCTACGTTCATAAAACGTTAATCACTTCTACTTCTTTCCTACCTTTCGTTACGAAAGTAAAGCTCTGTGAACAGTGCGACGTTAATATTCACTCAGTAAGCGTCTTCGTCACTTGACCGTGGCTCAAAATTACAAGATGTGTCGCCAATAGCCCTCGCACAGTTTCAGAGTGCGATGTAAATGAAAATCTTTCGAACACACATTTCAATTCTTGTTCGTTATAAAGAGTGTCCCGAAATTCAAGTAAGTTTTGAATCTTGCACAATTTGTGCTGTAAAACATTGACCAAAAAAAAAGTCTACGTGACTGCTGATAATATAGGGTTATTAATAAATTATAGTTTTAAAAGAGCTTTAATCGAACTAAGTTGTAACTTAATCTTTTAACCAAATCATGAAACGGGATCTGAAATTAGTCGCCAGGATGGGATCTAAAAATGGGAAATCTTTAATCCCGATGATCCTGATCAGGACAATGGAACAAAATTATTGCATTGCTATCAGTTTTGGACAAGTGAGCAAAATGTCAAATTAGTCTGATTTTTTAAATTGGGTAAAAATTGGGTTCAAAGATTCCGGTACATACAAGGGAAGCTTATAAAAGGGTATTAAAAATTAGAGCACTTCACAAAAGAACAATGCGTATGCGAGAAGTAAAAAAGATTTTAAAACGGAAAGGTCATGTAATTTCCCCTTTTGTGAATCCAAATTGGCTACCGTTGGAGTTTTTCCTTGAAGAGTTTTGAAGTGTGTAAGGTTTATAACAACAAATCCACGACCATCCATTCCTTGATGGAGGAAATTGAGAGCCGTATCCACGAAATATAGCCACATTTATGCAAAACTGCCAGGGAAAGTTTCTACTAACGAAAGTGCATCTACCAGCAAAACTGTAGCTATACTCGATATGATTTTCCTTACGTAACCCTACACTGCATACTTAATGAATCAATAAAATATTTACAATTTTTAATTATAAATTTGTGTTGTTTTGGAATAATTACTTTTTGGGTGAATTTTGGGGCACCTTATACATTCAGATAAATACAATGTTTCGAATTCCGTTCATTAAATGCAGTGTGACTGAAGGGAAAAAAAAACAATCATCGATTGGATTGGCGAGAAACCTTGCGCTATCGACTAGCCTCCAGAGTATCGACAAGGGATGAAGCATTCCCCATCGGGATCCCCCGTTGGCGCCATCGATTCTGGATCACCTGTGCGGAAATGTCATACTGAGGCCATTCTCGAATGACGAGTCTTGCCTCGAAATCGTACGAGGCGATCCAAAAAGAGCCAACGAGCAGCACCAGAAAAGCCCTCTGGGCTCTGTTATTAAAGGGGAGGGAGGAGGAGAGGTTGAACAGCGACGCCTGGTGGGAACCGCGAATGACAGGTGACTATCTCGGATGCTTGTACAATCTCTTCGCTTGTTTTTTTTATTCCAAAGATCTTCGTTTCCTTTTTTGAGTGTGGAATATGCGCAAGTATGGAATTGTCAATATGGAGTTTCAATGGTTTTCTCAAAACGGGAGACTCTTGTTGTCTAAAATTCTCTAAAATATCTAAAATATTCTGATACTTAATAAAAACCAATGGGCCCAGTGGCGTACCCTAGAAGAGGGTTTGGGGGTTCAACCCCTCCCCCGTTAGACAAACCCCTCCACAGTTTTGTCTACGTGTTTTTAAGAGAGGTCTGTGTGGACTTTGCTGTAGGGGTCAGCAAACTTTCGATGAGAACCAAGATACACAAGGTATCGAAGCGCCATTTACACAAAAAGCCACAGACGCGTGAGCAGGAGAGGAAGTTTATTTTAATAATTTAAAAAATATTTAAATAAAAAAAGCTTATTATACAAAGTAACATTTTCCATTCCTTCCAAAATCGAAGATTATATATATATATGGTGCTCAAAAGAACAACCTTTGGCAAAATATCATAATATTGGGAATTAAATTTTCAAGCGTCATAAAAAAATGTTTCTACCGATAATACCGTAAGAGCCATACACGTCGAAATGTCTTTTGGTGAATAAATGTTGTAATTTCTTAGTTATTTCTTGCTGCCATTACTGTGTGACTGACAGGGACGTCTTAAGACTTCTTGAGGCCCTGGGCCCATACATAAATGGAGGTCCCATCTATGATCCTTAAAAGTAGACAGTACATAGCATACGTTGTCTACTCGTGCAAACAATAACACGAAATAAGTTAATGTGCATGACTTGCAACCGCAAAAACCAGCTCAACCGACTGCCGCCTTTTGATTGAACGAGTAATGATGATATATGGTGGTAGGCCTAGGCCTATACATGGACGAGGGACATCAGTTGATATATCGTCCAAAATTCGCAGTTTTTCGGAAAATAAAACCGGAAATAACATTTGACCGTTGAAATTATTCGAATTATGATCTTTTTAAGACTGAGTCGAGAACGAGACGACGCCCCCATTCTAGCCGAGGCCCTGGGCTCGGGACCAGTAGGCCCATGCTTTAAGACGTCCCTGGTGACTGATATCTGTTTCCTTAATCATTTTGTGCAATACAATTTATGAAAAATAGTAATTGCACAGTTCGAATTTTTATCTTGGAGTTTGTTGCTATGATTATGTTGTTGGGTGAGAGCTGTCTTAACGTCGCACTGCCAAGCAACATGAGAGCTATAGGCGAAGAGTAACAACCCAATTGAGGTTAGTGCTTGGGGGTTCGAGCAAAGATTAGCCATAGCAACTTTTAAACACAATTTTATTTACTATTTTCACTTAATCAACCAACACAATTAATGGCAGGGAATGCACTTAATAAATAACCGGAAGAGCAATCGCATAGGCATAATGCTACTAATTAAAATTTACTTAACTGAGACTCCTGGAGCGCTCTTGACTCCTACCCTAGAATTCTTTGTAAATATCTTGCTTAACACGACCTCCGGTCAAAAATCTTGTTCACAATTTAATCACTTTTAATCACCGACCATCATCCATATACCATCATCGCGTACACAAATGCCAACGCTTAAATAGAACAACTCATTTAACTAAATCCCGGCTTCTTCTTCGAGGAAAGTTTTCAACAGATCTTACAGTTAAAAAAAATAATTTGACCCAAGAGGATTAGTTGAAGATTCGCGGATAGACCCGTTACAGACGGACCTCGTAATTTTGAACCATGGTCAAGTGATGAGGACGAGACCTTTCTCCGAATTGCCACAAAATGCCAACGGGAAGACTTTGAGTGTGATAGATTTAGCGTGCATCGATTCCCTCTACACGGTGAATCTTCAGTAGCATCAGGACTTGAACCCGCGACACTCTAGCCACGAGTTCGTGACCATAACCAATAGGTTACCGTGGTCATTATCTTATTTGTGAATAGTGTTTTTTTTTTTAAAAAAAGATGTGTTGAATGAAGTTGAAGTGTTGAAATTTTCATTTGTTAAGAAAATTATGGTGAAAGGAGAATAATAGTTAATATTCCTCGTAGGAAAATGGTTCTTGAAGGACTTTAACAATCGAAGAAGTTCGACGAGAGAAAGCGCGACTAATTCAACACAAAATAAGCAGCAACAGAGGAAACAAATGACTGAGTAAGTGTGTATTAAGGTTGCTTTATATGATGCTACATGAGGGCTATTGGACGGACCTCCTAATTTTGAACCATGGCCAAATGACGAGGATAATGACACCTGAGCTGCCACCCCTTCTCTTAACTTCCACACCAAAACAACGGGAAGACGTTTGAGCCTCGGCAGATTTAACGTTCATCGTCCCCTCTACTTGGCGGGTCATCAGCGGCAATCAGCTCGAAAACATGACTCGCCGGCCACGAGCTCGCAATCTTGATCACTAGATTACCGCTTTCATGGAGGAAACAAAATCCATTCATCTGTCAGGAGAAATCGCAAAAGTCATATCAACTCAGATAAATGAAAACATAATAACCGCTTATAAAAAAACTTGATATTCTAAACTGAGTCATTCAGATTAAAATGTAGATATTTCCTTAAATTTCGGTTCTCATTATCCTGACGCGTTAAATCTGCCGAGGCTTGAAGTCTTTCTGTTCGTGTGATAGTTCGAAGAGGGTGGTGCCAGATTAGATGTCGTCCTCGTCACTTGACCGAGGCTCAATAGTATGAGGTCCGTCGCCAATAGCCCTCATGTTGCTTTATAGAGTGGGACGTAAGTGAAACATACACACTCATTTACTAATTATCCTTAATAAAATGGATGTTTCTCGTGTTCTTAAGGTATCCGACTCCTCTAAAATTGTGAACTTATAAAAAAACTTTGTCAATTTTTGGCAAACTTTATTTTATAGGCCATCTGTTAGCTTTATAAAAATACCAAGTTTATTATTTTCCTTTCGCTAGAACAAAAACTGCAAGTGTTTTAGTAAAAGCAGTTGTCATTACTTTAAGCAAGATGTCATACTTTAAAACGCGTTTTACTCGAAATGTGTGTGTATTTCTTTTTAAATGCTCAAAAGGGCCACAGTAATTGCTAAACAGTTTTGAAAATATTGAACTGAAATTTTTTGTGTATATGTTCTGTATAATAGTAGAAGTGTTTTAACCTTCAGATTTATCAATCACTTTATTATTACAAAATTTATAATCCCTTATGTTAATATAATCACTGTTTTTTTTTTAAACAATTTCATATAATAACTAAGATAAAGTGCTCTAGTTATTGTAAAAATTAAAATATATCTTATCCTGAAGGTCATTTCAAAAATGAATAATATAGCAACACATCAGAATTAAAAAATTGAAAATTGGCTCAAAAACTTTTGGTTCAGAATTGGTCACATTTATGTTACTTTTTGTAAATTATCGCCATTTTTTCCCCACATTTTAGTAATTATAATTTTTTTTTCTCTTCTTAATTTTACAATATTTTTTCTTAAAATGTTCTAAACAAATCTAAAAACCACAACAAAAAAGAACTCATATCTCCATTTTTTCAAAAAAAAGTTGTCGCAAGTACCATAACCACAGTATAAAATAGATAAAAATTAAAATAATATTTTGTTTCTTTTTTTTAAAAAAGCCCTATATATATTAGTGGTTAAAACTGTTATTTGCTACGTGCTGTTAATTCATTTATTTATTTATTCATTCATTTATTTATTTGACGAAGGAAATTAGACAAATTTTGGACTTTTCTCAGTGCAATTATTGTTTTTGTGGAGGGGGAGGGAGAAGCACCGACTCTAAAAACCTTTCTTTTTAATTACTTTATCATACATTATGAAAATAACATAAACCGCTTTGTTGCGTCCCGAAGATCGTGGGCGTGAGAAGGTTCGAGAGGAAGAAGCAGACATGATCATAAAATAGCTAATTTTAATTAATCATTTCCTATAACTTCTCATCGCTAGAACTCAGGTGCCTCCCTCTGGGAAGGAAACTAGGCGTCAAAATTACCTGCGGCAATTGGTATCGCCTATATGGTGTCGCACTAAAAAAGTGATACCAGCTCCTGGGGAATGTACAGTGGCGGATTAAGCGGGTGTCGGACCTGGCGGCCGCCAGGGACCCCCAGCGTTGGTAGGGCCCCCAAGCTTGATGAGTACAAAGGCCAGCGACACACCAACCAAGCCACCTTGGAACAAAAATTGAAAAGAAAACAAAGTTACTATGAAACCCCCGCTAGAAATTAATCGGTATGCAAGAGAAATCCTAATGTAGAAAAACTTTTGAAAATATTTTTAACAATACCGATATCAAATACATCAGGTGAATGATCTTTTTTACTTTTAAAACGTGTAATTTAAGAAGTACTATGGGAGAAAAGACAAATTGAACAACTTGGCCATATTATATACAGAATAAAATGTTTTGGACAAAATAGATATGGTAAAAATAATTGATGAATTTGCCAAAGAGAAATCAAACTGTATAGCAAGACTGTAAGCTCTTAAGTAAGGCTTATAATATTTTTATATATATATACAGTTAAGATTTTTCTTTAGCCGATGAGTTTTATTATAGTATCATTACATTTTATTTTGAGAATTTAAAGTAAATGACTGTTTTCACTATTTTAGTTTTTCGACTCTTAAGCCCATGGGCCCAAAACCTTTTACCGCCAGGGGCCTCCAACTACCTTAATCCGCCTCTGGGAATGTACTAGGTCTGTAATGATAAAAATACCAATCACCCCCATTGGAAAAAAATTCATCTTTAGTAATTGACGAAATAAACTTTTATAACTCTCGGAGCAATATGAAATCCTATCCCTTAATCAGATAACTAAATTATGGAAAGTATTTGTCTGGAGTAGCGACTCGTAGGATCCTTCTTGTGAAGCCCGATAACACGATCAGTTCCAAGTTTGGTTTCTTAACCACTTTCTGATGGATTCTCCGTCGAATATTAATCATAAGACGCGTGATAACCAGTCGCTGTTTACTAATACTTGGAATTCAGCTAAACGATCAACACTTAACCCTTAACTCGTATACTCAACGACTAGCACTTAAATAGTAGTTAAAATCAAGTAATCTCTACGGAAAGCTGTTTTTAAACTAAAATCACAGTTTAAGAATATTATCCCCAAGAAGAATTGTTGAAGACCGAGTAGAACACGTTACAACTTGTTTTTAATCTTTTTTATATTACAAAGAAAGACATTTCGTAGCTTCGAAGCGTGATGCGAAAACTAATTGCAATCAAAAGGAGAATACAGAAATAGAAAAATTATTTCCTTCATAAGAAATAAGGATACTATATATATATATATATAGTTAACTCCTATCTCGATAGTTTGTGTTGATAACGATTAAATAACTGCTATCGCAATATTTTTCACATAAAATTTTTTTTCTTAAAGTAGTTCTTTTTTTTTTTGTCCTCTTTTCGTTTGATTGTGACTTAAATGTGCGAGGTCCATCGCTAACAACTCTTGTGCAACCTTTGAGCGTGACGTTATTAAAAATTAGATGGTCATACTTTACATTTACTTTTTTTTATATGGGCAATAAATTACTGGGTGAAGTTGAACTTATCGCCAAAATCGTTGCATTACAGTTTAATGCTCTTAATCATCACGGAAAGTAATAGTTCTTCGTACCTACAAACCTTTTTCTTCGTATATTCCAAATAAACATGGAATACTTATAGTACACATTCACTATATTAACTATTCTATGTATTGTCTCTATAATCACATTATTACAACGTTTTTCAAACTGTGGGGCGCTCCTCCCTAGAGGACGTGATAATTCTACGAGGGGGGGGGGTTGCGAGAATTTTGAAAAGTAAAAGACAAAAGATTATTTTAAAAAATAATTAATTTACAGACAGTAAACAACCAAAATGCATTTGGGCATAATAAATATAAAATACACGTTTGACACATCTGCACTGATGTAAGGCATTCATAAATATATCAGCATTGCACACAGTGTATTTCATAATTAATTTAACAATACTAAGTTAAGAACACTTTTAATAGTTACCAGTAACTTCAGGGCTTGTCATATATAAAATTTTTACAAAAATTAAGGCATATCTCTTGATAATTTGTACGGTTCATTATGAATCCCTTTAACTACCGGTAAAAAAGTTACGTGATTCGCTCCCCAATGCCACCGTTTTCCACGTAGGCGAGCGTATGTGATGTAATGGGGAGGATGAAAAGGAATAAATAGTAAAACCTTCTCTGAAATAAGTAAATCCTTCGCAAACGCTGTCAAGGTCCTTTTATTACATTCCAAAGCTTTCGGAATAATTTTATGGATAGCAATACACAGAGAAGATCGTACTTTGCAAAGACGCCTATATGTGTCCGAGGAAATTAATGCTTTGGCTGAGTGAGATGTTTATATACGTCGATGGCACTAAAGAGGTTAAAATTGTATTGTAGCTTCAGCGTCAAAGTATAGTATTATTGAATTCAATACAGTGTTATTGTATGGAGGGAGGGGGCGTGATGAAAGTTATAATTGAATATTGGATCGCATATATTGAAAGTTTGAGAAGCACTGCATTATTATTATATTACACATACGTTTTTATTAATGAACTATTATATTGATACGTAGATCGATGTTCGAGGATTTTATGCAAAATCAGTCGTAAGCAACAAGGCAATTCTTTAAGAGCGATGAGTATTTACTGTCGAAAATCGATCCTTCAAAACACAGGATTCAACAGCAAAATTCGCAGAATGAATATCAGAAGGATTTCACACCTTCAACAGCACTTAGACACAATTATCAGTATCTAAAATACACGGATATATAAGCTTATTCACAAGCACAGCCGAGCTAATCGCTACTCAAAACCCGACTCACTACTCGCTGGTTGAAACCAGACTGGCTGTTACGCCCAGTATCGCTCTATTTATAGCCGTGGTCGAAACTTCGCGAAAGATGCGCTTGCGTCATAGATCGCGAAATTAGTGGATTTCTCCTCTAATTTCTAAAAGAATCTAGAGATTCCCGAACTTGCCAAAAATGGTCGCCAAAGTCGCAAAGTGGGTCGCCTAAAAGGATGCCAACTTGGCTCTATCGCCAATACTTCGCCATGTTCTCATTGAATCGCCATTATGACGCAAGGGACGGCGTTGCTTTTGAATATTACAATTTTATCATGAAATAAATATAGCATAGAGTAATATAAATGCATTACACATACAAATACAGATTATTTACGCTATATAATACAAAATTCGTAACAATATAATTATGTAACATTTAATATTTAATGTTCTAAAAAAGACAAGTATTATTTTATTGTATGGTATTGTTATCGTTATTTAGCAGAATTAATTTATACATCTGATAATCTTATGCATTTATATATACAAGGTGATTCTCTACCAGACAGACGAACTTGCAGGGTGTATTGGAGGTACAGAGACGAACTCGGAATCACAAAGGAATGCAGGGTCGCAAATGGGGTAATTCCGAGCTATGGCGCAAAGAAGCAGAGAAAAGAACAGAAACAGCAATCCATTAAAGGGAAGGAAAACATTTTATTGAAAGTTTGTACTACAAGAGGTGTGTGAAATTACGACCAAAAGTTTTTGACATGCCTGACAGCGACACTGCATGGAATTCCCGGTGTTCTGGAAGATTCCTGGCATGTAATGCATCCTCTCAGCAGCCATATCTATTTGAGTGATGAGGTCTTCAACTGAAGGAACGGCTATTTCATACACCAAACTCTTTATGTGACTCTAGAAGAAGTTCATGCACTTTAGAACACCTGTTGTAGTACAACCTTTCAATAAAAGGTTATCTGTCGTATTAATGCGTTGATGATTCTGTTCCTTTTCTCTGTTTCTTTGCATCACAGCTCGCAACTAAGGAATTTGTAAACCTGCATTCCCAGGGCCGTTTTTAACCTTCCCGGCGCCCTAGACACTTCAAATTGTTGCACCCCCTGCAGAGAACTCCCCTCTTTCTCTTCTTACTTTGCCACAGTTTTGGTTCAGAAGGGATTTTCTCTCAACTCTCTTGGTCTTCCTTTGTTTTTGCTGTTTAGAGAGTCTTTCCATTTTTCACCACATATGGACCCACCATGTCTTGGACTAACAACCGTAAGGAATGAATAATGGCATGGTTTGTCCACTCTTATTTGTTTCTTACCTTACTACATCACTGACCACTCACCCAGCCACCCTTTTGTAAATTAGTGCTCTTAATTAATGAAATCGTTTGCAATTACAGTATAGAGTATACATTATTGTATGAACTTTTTTCAACTTGTGTTCATTACCATCTTTTACTTTTAGACATCTTTGTTCTTTGTTCAATCATTGTATTGATACAGCAAAAGTTTTCTTCAAGCTTTGATCATTGCAAAATCATTAATAGCATCATTGTGATCAATTTCCATGTTAATATCATTTTGAGTGCGCAGCAATATGAAACTGTTAAGTTTTTCATTTTCCATAGTAAATCTCATTTCGGTCTTTATTCTCTTAAGGGCAGAAATACTTTTTTCATGACTTGTTAAGTGGAGGCATGTGTTCAGTGTAATTTAAATTCCCTCCCCCCCCCCTCCTTTTTTCGCTTTTCAATTTTTTGCACCCTAGGCACGTGCCTAAGCCGAAAAATGTCCCTGTGCATTTCAATGTGATTACGAGTCATCCCACACACTCTGGAAGTTTGTCGGTCTGGTTGCAAATTCCCCTGTACAAAAGAATTTGCTTAAGCGGATAGCATAGAGGAATGTTTGAATGATTATCTTAAACGTCGCAATACGAGACAACACGAAGGCTATTCGCGACGGACTGCGCAATTTTGAGCCATGGTCAAGTGAGGAAGGCACCTGGACTGTCACCCATGCGGTACAGTGGTTAGCGACGCTGAGTGCTGTGCCGTTAGGGCCTGGGTTTGAATCCCGGAGAAGGCATGGATGTTTGTAAATGTATACTGCCTTTGCGGCATGAAGGTACTCTAAATAGCCGTCGAGCCGCAAGTCTTCTCGTGAGGTTAGTGGAAGGGAAAGAAAGGTGAGAGGACCCTAATCATCCCTAGGGTGTTCTCCCTCAAAAATGGGGTGGAAACGAGCCTGTCATCTGTATGGTGCTCAAAGCTACGGATAACGACAGCCCTTTATATATAGCCCTTTGAAGCGATGAAATTCGTGGGCCTCGATCTGACATCGTCAGACAGGTGGTATTAGTAACAGCAACAGCAACAAGAAAACACCTGGACTAGGCGCAAAATTTTTCGAACTTGCATGCCATGCCACCATGCCATCTTTCTTTTGCTTCTAAGAAAGTGCGATGTTAATACTTACTCCACTCCACACTAATGTGGGACTTTGAGCCTGGACAGACTTACCCTCTCTTCAAGATGGGTCTTCATCGGTACCATGACTCACTAGTTTCCTACTATGGCCTCTCGGATACCATGGACTCAACCATAAAGCGAAAGGGAAAAGGATACCCCTTTTCAATGGGACCCAACTTTTCCGATTCCTATTCGATTAGAAGTTCATATATATATATATATATATATATATATATATTATATAATTTACCTTTTACTAGAATAAAAATCTGAAGGGAAAAGTATGAAAATAACATGACGTAAAAAAAAACAATTTGCGAACGATATGTGTATATGTTTGATACGTGCTCTATGTCATCAGAAGCAAACTGTATGCATATTGAATGATTTTTCGGTCACTTCTGCTTAACGAAGAAATCCGACTACTTGTCACAACTTTTTTTTGAAAAAATGGAGATATAGGGATTTTTTGTTGTTGTTTTTAGATTTCTTTAATACATTTTAAGAAAAATCTGCTAAAATTAAGAAGAGAAAAAGAAATTATTATTACTAAAATGAAAAAAATCTGTTAAAATTTACATAAAATAACCTAAACGTGGCCCATTCTGTACCAAATATTTATAAGCAAATTTTCAATTTTTCACTTCTGATGCGTTGCTATGTTATTCATTTTTTAAATGACCTTCATGATAATAGATATTTTAATTTTAACAAAAACTGTAACACTTTATCTTAGTTTATATGAAATTGCTTTAAAAACAGTGATCACATTCACATAATGTAAATTTTGTAATAAAACAGTGATTGATAGATATGAGTGTTAAAACACTTCTTCTATTATACCGAACATACACAAAAAATTTTAGTTAATTATTTTCAAAACTTTTTCAGAAATCGCTGGCCCCGTTTGAGCATTTAAAAAAAAAAAAACATTTCCAGTAAAACGCGTTTTAAAGTATGACATCTTGCTTAAAGGAATGACATCTGCTTTCACTAAAACACTTTTAGTTTTTGTTCTAGTGAACGGAAAATAATAAACTTGGTATTTTTATAAAGCTAATAAGACGGGCCTGTAAAATAAAATCATAAAAAAAATTGTCAATTTTTGGCAAAAATCACAATTTTAGGGTAGTCGGATTCCTTAAGATGAGGGGGAAATTACCTCTTTTTAGTTTCATTACGTTAATTTTTCTTTCAAATTAACTTATTCGCTTTGTGCTCATTGAAACTCAGATTTTGCTTGAAAGTCACAATTTTAAGATCATGTTTTTAATAGTGTTATGGAAAAACATAAATATGTGTTTTTGATTATTTTGACTAATTCTTGACTAATAAACTTTCAATAGGCGAAGTTAAAAAGAATTTTTTTCCTTCTTTATTAACAATTTTAATTCAAATCCATGTTTAAACCATTTATTTTATGTTTAGTTATGAGTGAGAAAGATGATAGTATCTAACCTAATACGAATTTTACATTCCTCGCCAAATTTGGATTTTGAGGCCATACAACCGCCCTTACTACTCCATGGGACATTTGAAACCTCACCGGAATAGGGCTTCACTCCATTAAAATATTATGCATTAGGATACTAATACTCTAAAACACAGGAGCTCCTCTGCTTAGTCGGAGACAAAACAGTACATTATGGCAATGATAAGTAATTAAATATATTTCTGGAAAAATGTTTACTATACAATAACTACAAATTTAGAACAGCGGGGACCAATCTATGGCCGGCTTTGGATAATTTTGTGGCCCTCAAATTCATTACAACTTTACTAAATACGATTATTTTGTGCAATATTTTTGTTTTTAGTGCAGTGTTTTGTAATAAATATTTTATTTATTTTACAAATGCCACACGCTACAAATAGCACCTATGCCATTAGTGCAAGTGCTTTCCAATATTAGAGAAGTGACAAAGCTGCAGCATATTTCGAGTTATCCAGGGTGCACACTACGAGGAGGTTAGCTATATGTGTGTGTTTCACCTTTTTATAATATGCATACTTAGAAGTGAGCAGAAGAGCATTGCAGCGACGCGACGCCCCGCAGCATTACGTTTTAATCCTGTAACTTTATCCCACTGCTTATTGCTAGAGCTAGGCATATTTGATCATTGCATCATTATTATTATTATTAAATTATCTATGGTTGTATACTTGAAAAATAATGAAAACAATAATAATTTTTTTTTTCATTTCGTTTTAAATTTTCACTCCAATTAATGTTTGTAATAAGTCCAAATCTAATATAAAGATATTTATGTTTATATGTGACCCACGGGACTAAAATGTTTTTCTGAAGTGGCCTGTAAAGTTATTTGGGTTGGCCACCCGTTTTCGAAAAAAGCAATATCGCGATTTGAAGTCCACTGGTCCTCACAATATTCTGCGTATAGTTATACTTTTCAAAAATATAATTATACGAACTTGCTTGCAAATTAAATACTTGTGATGCATATAATAAGCACAAATCTTTTTAAGATTAATTTTTAATGTAACTAATCGGTTTAATTCGCACGCTTAGCAAAAATGAACCGTGGCTTTCGTTTCATGTGAAAAATATTGCTTGAGGGAAAAGGTCTTAAATCTTTGCTTTAAAGATCCACTTGAACATAATTTAAGAGAGGATTCAACTTTAATTATATAATGTATAAAATGATTGCAATTGTTCAAAGCTTAATTATGTACATTTTGTTACTAACTTCATTTTAACAGTTAACTCAGTTTTAATATTGCATTTATGAAATAATTATGTAAAATTAAATTAAGTTACCAAAAAATAAACCCATAGTTTAATGAAGTGGTTTAAATTTTCATATCCAAATTAATCTTTGTTACTTCATACAATTTTAATTAAATTTTTTATGATTATATTATAGTTTTTCACATTAATTATCCGGCTTTGCAATAAGATATACTTATAGAAATAGTTCATTAGGGACTAATAAAAAGAAGTAATGGATATTTGTATAAAACATTGTGTAGTAAAGAGAAACTAAAATTCTATGTAGGTATTGGAAAGTGTCTTATGTCTTAAAAACGGTTTTATTTTTCTGCCTTAACACTTTATACTTAAGAAAGGATTTCTTTTCATCTTCTAATCGGAAATATTCAAACACCTTACAAGATCAGTAGAAGAGCAGGGAGGGCGAATTAGTGGCACGTATGCCATCAATGGCACGCGACACAATGTTTTGGGCACGCGAGCGATCAAAATGGTTTGTATTTTATTTCAAAATAACAAAGTTCACTATGAAGTATTACGAATAAACGCGAGTGATCGGCCGTGGGGTGGCCGGGAGCCCACTCGTTTGTTATTGTCTTGCCTTAGTTACGCTTATGATGCCAAATTTGTCTACGCATAGCATAGTCAATTTCGTTGACCCAACTGTATTTTAAAGTTTATTTGCGGTATATTTACGATCTTTAACTGTTATTTAACATGGTTAGTTCAGAACAAAAAGTTCATGGTAGTAAATGTAACAGAGAATTTCTGTTGTTGCTTATGCCACCTGATCGACAGTAACATCAGATCAAGGTCCACGAAATTCATCGCGGCTAAGGGCTAGAATTTTAAGCCTGTCGTTAGCCTAAGCTTTGAGCCCCCATGAAGGTGACAGGGCGATTTTGCTCGGTACAACACGTTAGATGGCGACACCATTCGGACCCACTGACTTAAAGAGCACGTTCTCCGTATATACTCGGCTGGCATTGGGTATCGGGCATCGAGCCCAGGCCTTCCGGTCTGGTGTCCAATGCTCTAACCACTAGGCTACCCACGGCCCCAGGGAATTTCTAACTTGCTGCATCTAGAAATATGGCATTATTAGTAAAGGTGACAAAGCGGTGCGTGTTTTATGTCCTGGAACGGTCGTATGCAGAGCATAGTCTGTAAAACAACATTTTGAAACATGTCACAAATCCTCTTGTCAAAAAAATGAACCACAGCAAAAATAATTGCTTGGAAACCATTTGGCAGATGACTTCAATTCAGCATGCATTATACAAAAAATAACATCTTACAATCCTAATATAAGTTATTTGTCACCCAATCTGCAGCAATAGAAATCACACTAATGTTACTTTAATTTGAACTACACGTACGAGTATAACTAAAACGTTTTCAATAATACAGTGCAAAAGGTATCTTTTTTGTGTTAAATAAAAAGTTTGAGCTGTTTTAGTATTTAGTTTTATTATTTTCCCAATAATCGCAAGTCAAAATTATTTGACGGCACAATTATACCTCACTAAGCACTTGTTTAGAAAAAAATGGCACGTTGATCCATAAATGCTCGCCACTCCTGGCTTAGAGCATTTATCATATGTTTCATAAAAGCAATTAAAAATGATCACGCTAATTAAAATCGAATACGGGACTCATGAACAAATAATTTAAATAAATATTTTTATTCGTATGATAAGTATTTATCATGTTTTCGCTTGATTGTTTTAAAATTTATTTTTGATTTTAATTAATATCCAACTGATTGTTAATTAACATCTCATTTTGAAGCTACACGAGGGCTATTTGTGGGGTACTTCATAATTTCGAATCACATCTAAGAACGGAGAACCTCATTTGAACTTATCTTTCACACCATGGTAACGCAATTACTTTAACGAGCACCAGTTCTTGTACAGGGCCAATCTATATTACAGGATTTTTAAATACTTTTAGATTAGTACAGGATTGGAAACCACGACTTGGCAACGCTGAGCCATGAATTCGGGCTCAAAGTGGCCGTAGACGGGAGCCTTAACTATTTATACCATATTCTGGTTGATTGAGTGAATATTTACGTCGCACTATTCGACTACTCGAGGGCCTTTGGCAACGGGCCTCCTAATTTTGAACGGTGGTCAAGTGACACCTGAGCTCTGGTAGCCCCTCTCCTAACTTATACACCACACCAACAGGAGGACGTTTGAGCTTCGGCATATTTAACGTGCATCGGCCTTCTCTGCACGGTGGATCATCAAGGGTACAAGGCTCGAACTCATGACATGCTTGCCAGGAGTCCGTTACCTTGACCACTATTCTACCGCGGCCTTACCATATTCTGATAGATTATCATGATTTACACCGTATAAACTACTTCAAATAATAAAATAATAAAATTTATTAACGAAAATCATATCTTGACTTGACGATTTTTCTGTTTTTCATTAGTAATGTCATTACGTAATCCGTTGAATCACTTGCTAAATTTCAAATACATCAATTATTTTTCTTGAGGAAAAGCATAAAAAGCCATTTTTATATAAGTAATCAAAGTATATACTTAATTGTTTTTCTTATATTTGTCACTAAATCTTTTTCAGTTTAAGTTTACATTTGCTACATTAATCACACTTCGAAATATTAAAATACTCACCGATATATATCTTTCAAATAACACTATTATTTCGAACCCACACACTGAGCAATTGATCAGAAATTTCAATTATAAAGAACTCTATTGTGAACAAAACAAGTTTATTTATACTACTCTCTTCTAAAATGACGACACGGAGCAAAATTTTTGTTTCGCTCCATTACGAATTTAATTAGAAAAGAAATTTAAACATTTCCTACTTGACTGTTATTTCATGCCAAATATGGTCTTGGATAAAATATAATAATAATGCGAAAACTAGTAATTTTTATTTTTTTTATAAGGAGTAATACTTGAATAAAGGTCACGTAAAATGAAGTTGAATTTTAGCTGTTACTAATATGTACCCTCTGATTTTTTTTGTAAAATTTTTGTTGTATGTATTGTCTTTTTTTGGAATTTAAATTTTTTTAAATTCATTCATATAAGGCGATAGTACTTTTTTTACTTATATAATAAGATTTAATTTTTTTAAATCTTACTGGTAAAAGGTAACAGTAGGTAGTTTTACTCATTCCACAGCAGTAGTTTTTTTTTTACTTATTTCAGTTCGGTAATAGGAGCTTTTTATTAATTTTTTTTCTGGAAGAAATTTTTTGAAATTTATTTCTATAAGATAGTAGTACTTTTCTATTTATTTTCAAACGGTATAGAGTAGATGTTTGACTCATTTCCTTACGGTAGGAGTTTTTTATGCATTTGTATAGGATTTAATTTCTATACGGTAGCAATAAGTTTTACTTACCGTAAAACACGGCGTATAACGCGTACTGCCGTATAACGCGTACCTATACTTTCAAACTGCAATTTTTAATTTTTAGGAATATTTGCCGTATAACGCTCATCCCCTTTTTTACGAAGGAACCTGAAATGTATGTGTGATATGATCTTATGTTTTGAAGTCCTTTATTCGAGGTATTATCCCAGACTTTTGAAAAAAAAGGTATAGTATGCTTCTACACACACACAGCTACAACTCTTTAAGTTCATAAGGAATGTCATTTCTTTCAAAAGACGTGGCCGCGGTAGCCAAGTGGTCTAGGCATCGGATCACGGTTAGCGTGTCATGAGTTCGATCCCAGTACCACTGAAGACCCACCGTGTAGGGAAGCGATGCACGTTAAATCTGTCGAGAGCTCAAATGCCCTCCCGTTGGTGTGGTGTGGCAGTTAGGAGAGGGGGTGCCAGCTCAGGTGTCGTCTGCGTCACTTGACCATGGTTCAAAATGACGCGGTCCGTCGCCAAAAGCCCTCGTGTTTAGCTGAACAGTGCGACGTTAATATTCACTCATTCTTTCAAAAAACAGTGTTTCGATTTTGTAAAAGTCTAATACTTTTCTATGCTCATTTTTTTATTTATTTTGAAAGCCCTCATTTTTAAACCCGGCATATGACACGCGCCCGTCAATTTCGATCTTTTTGTGTTAAAAGTGCGCGTCATACGCTGGATTTTACGGTATTTCTTAGTGGCATTAGTAGTTGTTTTTTGTCCAATCTCTTAGGAATTTTAAAAAAACATAAAAATGATGAAAAGAAGTATCGGTATACGGCAGGCGTGAGCAATTATTTTGGCTCACAATTGGGGTAGAGGAAGGCTATACACCTTTTTAAAAAATGATAGCCGTTATTAGTTAAGTTTGCATTTCAGAAAGGGTATACATATATATAGTACATTTATGCATAAAACATTTTAAAAAGGAATACATTTATTTATAAAACTCAATAAATATAAGTTGAATAAAAAATTGTAGCAGTTTTACTCAATCTATTCATTTTGCTAATTTCATATCTATAGCAGCACACACATGAGCCCATTTAATTTTAGAGTCAGTTTGATGAGGCAAATGTACCCTATGTATTACACATTATTGCAATGTTTTTGAAATCGACGTGAGATTATTTGTCGAAGCTCTCATTCCCGCCTGCAAGTGAATATCAGCCAACTTGTATCTATATTCACTCTTGTTGATCCTCATGCAAGAAAAACTGCTCACAAATATATGTTGACTCAAATACAGGAAACATTTTCTGACTGTCCATGTAGGCCGCAAGAAAACTCTTTACGAGTTGCTATTTCTATACCCGGTGTACGGTAATATAATTTTTCTAATCGTTTCTTTCAGATTTAGTTTTTTCATTAACTTCAATGTAGCAACCATGCTTATTTAAGCTCATTTCTACGTCAAAAAGTCATTTTTTTTTTATTGCTGCTCATTTCTATATGGTAGTAGTTATCGCCTACTCAGTAACTGTAGAAGTCGGATCTGATCGTTCACTTCAGTAGAGAGAGAATTCGTTCTTTTTCGCATTGGTCACTCCCTAACAACTCACCGTTCCATCTTCATTATCCGGAAACGTCAAAAAGACGGATGGACTCTTGGAACCTCTCATTAAACCTTATTTCCAAACTCGACGCAAATTAATCTAGAGAGATTAACCAAGGGAGAAGATATTTTGGTTTTTTTCCCCCGGTTCATTACTTCGAGCATTGTTTCAGAATTTTCGTTCCGTAAGAAATGGAATACTCTAATATCCAATGCGTTCTTTTATGATCTCTTGCATTTACCAAAGAACAAGAAAATTTTAATTATTTGCTTTATTGAAGATGGTACGTGATTTTCAAGCCCTACTGAACATGAATTGTGTCACATGTACGTTACTGATTGTGCAGGGCATAAAACAGTGGCGTAACGTACACCCCCGCATTGCGGGAGGGGAGCAAGTATTCTAGAGGGCCCAAAGCTTAATTGACGCCAATTACGTATTTGGGCTTGGGGCCCAAAACCTTATTTTGCAGGGGTGCCCTAGTATTCTTCGTTACACCACTGGCATAAAACTACCTGAGTATAAACACATCTGGATGACATTCTCGTGAATAACGTAGAAGTGTGAGATTTCAATGCAGATAAGTTTATAAAATTTCATACATTTTGAAGCATTCATACATTTCATACATTTTGAAGCATTCACTGTAAATAACGGTAGAGTACATACAGTCGGACCTGCATTTTACGAACCTCTGTTTAGCGAATGTTTCTATTTTGCGAACTTTTTCCTGAAACCTAGAACTCCCTTCGTAAAATAACCTCCAAAAAGCGAAGTGCATTTTCTATTCAACGAACTTCTTTTCTCTTGTGATACAATTTTTTCCCTCCCGGTTTTAAAAACATTTCCGGATATTGCAAATTATTTTCTCTTTTAACACATTTTATGGTGATCAGTGGCCTTGAACAGATTTTACCAGGGACCTAAATCACCAGAACAATCAAATTTCCGTAATTTTTCAAGTGAAATTAACAGACTTAATCCGTAATTAAGTGTAAGGATGCATGTATAGTGTATGCTTAAAACTACTGGTTATAAAATGATCTATATTTAAAATTACTTGTAGACTTTAAATTAGACAATATCATTGAAATTCATAAAAAGTTAAAAATGCTGTGCATTCTTCGACAATGTTTTTTTTCCCCTTCCTTTTCTTGTTCTCCTTGCAGACTTCTTTTATTGGGTAAGATTTATAAAATAAACAGATATTAATTTACGCAAAAAAAAGTGTGAATAATTACTTTTTAGAATAATGTATAGTGTTTATGAATTTGAAGTTTGCTTTATTTGGTTTTTAAAGTACATTAAACGATGAATCTCTATTTAATGAATTTTCCACATAACGAACTTTTTTCGGGATTTAACGACTTCGTTTAATAGACGTTCAACTGTATAATTATTTGGGGGGGAAACGAAAGAAGAAAGATAGGTATTTAAAAAAAACTAATTAGCTATATATCTTAGAATAATCTTGCAGTAAGTTCAAGAAAAATGAACATTTGGAATTTAACACTTGATTTTAAAGTCTCAAAAGCGGTTATTTGATCGCTCTAATAGGTGTAGTGTTAAGCTGAGTATTTGTACATTGATTTCAACGTCTCCTTGACTTATAATAGTGTTCTGTTCCTACTTCCATTTTATTAGTATTTTTTTTCAATGCTATTTTATATATTATGTTGTTGTTGTTTCTAATCCCACTTTCTGACGGTGTCAGATCGAGGCCCACGAAATCGCAAATGAAGAAATGGCAGGGGGCTAGGTGTATGCCTGTCGTTAGCTTTTTAGCTTTGAGCACCGTGCTGGTGACAGTACAATTTTGTCTCGGTTCATACACGATAGATGGCGACAGCTGCTACGACCGCCCTCAAGACTTTCTGACATACTGATTTAACGAGCACGTACTCCGTGTGTACTCGGAGGGTATTTGGTGACATCGGGCATTGAACCCAGGCCTTCTGGTCTGGCATCCGATGCACTAACCGCTAGGCTACCCACGGCCCTTATATATTATAATTATACATTTAAAACATCAAAGTTCTATGGAAGAATACTTATTGTGCATAATATGAAAAATATTACATCAGTTCCAAATTATCTTGAAACCTACTACTATTTTAAATATTTTTGTGGTCTTAAATGCACAGTAGCTAGTCAAGGAAAAAGAGCGTTTAAATGAGTAAATAAACAACAAAAGATGTCAAGTTTTTTTCCCCCCGACTTGCTTCTCGATATCTTGTTAATTAAATATTTTGCTACACCGGAAAATTTCAAAAAATTTTAACGAAATAATTCTATTTTTCTATCCAAAATGTGTTCCAGGATGAGTCTATTGTTTCGTAATATTTCAAAAATCTTAGGCCATGGTAGCCTAGTGGTTATTGTCCCAAATTTCTCGGTTTCGAGTCCTATTGGGACTGAAGACACACCTTTCACATTTAAAAGCTTCTTCTTCAATGGCTCGACAGCCTTGGGTGGGCCCTGGCCTTCTCCAGAAGTTTTCTCCAGGCATCTCTACTTTTGGCAACTGTTTTCCAGTTTTTGACCTTTAAAATATTTAGGTGTTTTTTGACACAATCAATCCATCTTAATGGGGGCCTGTCCCGAGGTCTATTTCCCATGGGCTTTGCCAGAAAGACTTTTTTGCAGCAACGATCTTCATTCATTCTAGCCAGAAGACCAGCCCATTGAAGTCTCTGTTATTTGACAATATCGGGTTATTTGTAAATAGATTTAACAGGCTACTTTAGTGTTAAATTTCTGGAAAAACCTAGTGTCGAAATTGTGCTCGATACAGCCAGGGGCGTCTTAAGACCTCTTCAGGTCCTGGGCCTCAGCACAAATGTGGGCCCTCTCCCTCTATGACCTTTAAAAGTAGACAGTACATAGCATATGTTGCCAAATACTCGCACAAAAATTAACCCGAAAGAGTTAGATGTGCATGATTTACAATCGAACAAACCGGCTCGATAGTTTGCCGCCTTGGGACTAAATGAGTAATAATGGTGTACAGGCGTAGGCCTAGGACTATACAAGGACGACGGCCCTCCTATGTAGCCAGTCGACATATAGTCTGAAATTCCCAGTTTTTCAGAGAATACAACCGGAAATAACATTAAACCGTTGAAATTATTCTGATCATGATCTTATTCAGGTTGAGTCGAGAACACAAGATGAGGCCCCCATTGTAACCGAGGCACTGGGCCCGGGCCTAGTTGGCCCATGCCTTAAGACGTCGCCGGATATAGCGGAAGAGAGTAAAAATATAGGATCAGACTGATTCGAAGGTGTGGGGAGAATGAGCCGGAGTTATGAAATGTTCTACTCTACTCAGTACTCACTTATCAATAATCATCAATTTTGATTATTGATATCGCAGAAAAATAATTTTGACTCTATAAACATCTAACCAAAGTTTGTCTTTTTCCATTTTTTCGAAAATTCAACCCTTTTATGACGTATTACATTTTGAAATTATTTTTCTCGTAATCTCCCTAACCACAGAGAGCATCTCTTCCGCATAGATAGGTTCGGTGATAATATTTTTTTTTCTCTACATATAACCACGATGAATCCTACTAAATAAAGGTGAGGAGCACAGTGGGACAACCACTTACCGAAGGGGAGTCTTAATTAAAAATTAGGCCTACACAGAGCAACAAAAACTTTCATAGCACACAAAAATAGTTTTGTAATATTTTTTTAAATTTCGATATAAGTGCATTTTACAAATATTTTTTTATTTCTAATTAGCAGGGAGAATTGTGGTGTTTTACCATTGCAGACCTAGCACATTCCCCGAAAGCTTGTATCTCTTTTTAGTGCGGCACCCTATAGGCGAATACCAATCGCTGCAGGTAATTTTTACATCCAGTTTCCTCTACAGATGGAGGCACCTGAGCTCTGACGATGCGAAACCGGACTTAAAATTTTAATTTTGCCGAGCGCAACCAAGCCAAACAGGCACTCAAGGTCTTTTACAAGCCACATAATCATACGGCATGGGCGTTGCCGATTTTCTGCATCATGAAAATACACCGACAAGGGCTGGGTTTGAACCCGCAACCTTAGACGTACAAGGCCAACGACAAACCAACTATGTCACCAATATATTAAAAAAACTATGCATAGTATTATTTTAATCATACAATAGTATTATTTTATTCTTATTTGAGCATTTTTTTTTCTTTTAGAGTGCTGTCGTTGCTTAAAAGGTCTTAGAATTTTTCTCAAGAATTTGTTAAATCATCTTTCACACATAAAATGTCTTTTAAAGTCTGAACACTTAATTGTGATTTCTCTGATGTCCACACTTTATTTACCATAGAAAAAAAACGCTTTCAGTTGCAGCATAAATTCTTGGTAAGGACAGCGCGTATATTCCACAATTTTTAATTCATTACTGCATTGAACATGACTTGTTTCAAAATGTGGAAATATTTCTAATCATTTGTTCTTTACTGTGATCTTAGCTGATGCCCAAGAGATTTAACCTTTTCCTTATCAATACATTTTTTTAAATAATGATAACCCATTTAAAAAATCCTTTTTTTGAAATAATACTATATGGGAAATTTTGAAAAAGATGATCAACTGATTTTTTCACATCATTTCAATACATCTCTTTTTGTTTTACTATAACCCAAGGAAAAGGCTCAATATCATTGTAATGTGCCATCTAATATTCTCAATAATCTACGCAGTTAACATTATAAAATAACAAAAATAATATAAAACTCATTTGTCGTTATCAAACCAAAATTACTGTGTGCATTTTTTGGAGATGTCGACATTTTGATTATTATGACTACTTTACCTACCAAATTTTCATATATATAGACTGCTATGCGACTCTAAACATTATACAGTGCACCGTGCTCGCTAAAAAATATGCTATATTCATCAGCCAGAATATTGTAAAATAAAAGTATCTGTAAGTCTGAAATCTTAAAGTTATACTTTCTGCACATAGCAGATTTTGGTTGAACAAGGACGATATCCTGACGAAATAGCCACATTGCGTCCGAAAACTGTATTCCGTTTCCTAGCTTGTCGTGCTTTCTTTCCAAAAATCGGGACTTTTTTTAAACGCAGCGGGATGCGGGACAAATTGTTAAAAATCGCTGGTCGCCTTATACTGAACGCGATTAAGTAAATTTGTTCTTGAGAGAAAAAAAACTATTAAAGAAATAATTTACATTTGCCAGCTCATGCCTGTTCCTCTCATTGATAAGTAAAAATACGAAAAAAAAATGTGCTTTTTCTTCATTATGCACGCGATAACTTAAAAATTCGATGTTCAATTTCGAAGGGTATTTCTTTTTCCCACCATACAGCTGCAAAATCGGCTTCCCAAAGCAGAAAGCATTTCGCCGTTCGTGTCCGCACGTGCAGCCTTAAAATATTGCGGGGTCCTTTCATCTGACATCCATCACACCGACAACCGATGGCCGTGAGTAAAATCATTCTCCACCTGCGAGCCAGAGCACCGAGTGTATTTCGAGGTGTAAGGGACGGCTGCCCCCCCCCCAACAAAGCGAAAAGGCATTCCGTTTTGAAACACTGGAAAGAATGGTTATGTGTTTGCCTTCTTCACAAATAACATATTCTGCAAAATGAAAATAGTTAATAGTTTAAATAACTTGTAACCAATTGTATATACTGTAATTAATATCTGTGGACGTAATAAATATATTTTATTTCTTAACTTTAATGCGTGCTACCCATTAACTTTCCCAAACGTCACAAGGGGTAAAGCATAAAGGTCCCTTTCGGTGTAATCTGTAGTATGATCAATGGTGTTCACAAGGGGGGGGGGCGAGAGTTAAGCCCTCATAGACCAAAATTTTTTAATTTTTTCCATAGAGAATATTTTATGTTGGTCTATGTGTTTTTAAGAATAGACCCCCCCCCCCCCATAAGAGATGTCTGTACACGCCACTGAATACAACGCGTTAAAACTCCTTCGACGGCATATGCACTATTGCTGCGTCAAGAACTGGATGCAAACTGCTGTAGAATAATGGAACGAATTCTGTGAATACGAAAGTGCAGACCGGACTTCCCACAGAAGAGCATGTCTTTTACAAGAAAGCCGGACATATCGGGCATTAGCTTTGTGGTTGACAACACCGTTTCCGAGATCTCTTGTCAGTCCTGCATCTGCAAGAATTAAGTGTATTTCAGTTCTCGCAGAACTGCGCGTTATTGTATTTACGAGGAGGGGGGGGGGGCTTTTGTGCGTGCTGTAAACGGGATCTTTTTTTCCAACCCAGCGAGTGGGTGTAGGGGTGTTCAAGGACGCCCGCGGAGGAATGCGGCTTTTTGGCCTTGGACCTTCTCTAATCACGGGAGAAGTATGCAGATGACCGGGAACTATAGGGGAAAGCTTCATGGAAAGTGAAAAGCGGTGGTCATTTTGGAATGTGGGAAGACTCAAAATTAGTGACCGTGTTTTTTCTCTTATCAGTGAATGTTTCTATAAGAGTAATGGCAAAGAGAAGACTATTTTTATGATTTTCATGTGTGAGGTAACGAGTGGTATACTAAAAAAAATCTGAATATTCCCATTTTTCATCTTTCAAATATGAATTCCCTAAGATGTAAAAAGAAATTGGTGTTAATTGCCTTAAAAATTTGATTACAGTTTTAAGATCCCATTTTCTTTGTAAAGAAAAAAAATCATATTTCTGATGCTGTAATAATGCAAAATCAAAAAATTTGTTTTATTATCGAATCACTCTCAGTCAAACCAAAAATGCAAGTCAAATAATAATTCAATAATTTAAAGAATTGTCGATAGATAAAGATACAGATCGTTGATGGATGAATTGTTTTGTGTATATAATGATTTGTAAGTGGGGAAGTTAAAAAGTTTTGAAAACGAGACTGAGAAAATTTACTACGCGATTACTGTTGTATAACTTAAGGATTTTTCTCAGATTAAACGCTCACAGAGACAAATATTAATCCCTTAAATCCGTACTTAGTAAACTAGATTTCGAAATTCTCTTGAAATTGTTTCATCATCATCGATAAAAAGGATATTTAGACTTATAATTTCAAAATTAATTTAATTTTAGTGGCATTGCAAAATTAACACGATGAACACTTCAACCTATTTATGGTGGCCGCGGTAGCCTACTGGTTAAGGAAATGGACTGCCATGAGTTCGATCCTTGTACCGCTGAAGACCCTCCGTGCAGGGGAGACCGATGCACGATAAATATGTCGAGGCTCAAACGTCTTTCCGTTGGTGCGGAAGTTAGGAGAGGGAGGTGCCAACTGAGGTGGCATCCTCGTCTTTTGACCATGGCTCAAAATTACGAGGTCCGTCGCCAAAAGCCCTCGAGTAGCTGAATGAGTGAGTGAGTGAATGTTAACGTCGCACTGTTCACTAAAAGAGGGTTTTTGGTGACGGACCTCGTAATTTTGAACCATGGACAAGAAACGAAGATGCCACCTGAGCAGGCATCCCCCTTTCCTTACTACCACATCACACCAACGAGAGGACGTTTGAGCTCTCGACAGATTTAACGTGCATCGCTCCCCTACACGATGAGTCTTCAGTGGTACTGTCACGCCAGCCACGAGTCCGTTACCCTGACCACTAGGCTACTACGGCCACTCGAGGAGCTGACTTAGAGCGACGTTAATGTATTCAATCACTCACTTAACCTATTTGTGCAGAATGATGAAGTCAGATTTATTTTTTTTATACCTTAACCAGTGGCGTAACTTACACCCCCGCACAGGGGGAAAGGGGTTGGCAGGATTCTAGAGGGCCAAAGCCTGACTTTGCAGAGGCCCTAATGTTCTCCGTTACGCCACAGGCCTTAACCATACGTAAAAGGGGACCAAAACTCTGAAATATGGAAAATACGTCTTTCTTCTATTTTGTGAAAAAGCTCTTAGATATAACAAGAGGATTGACGTAGAAATGACAGACAATAATATAAATTTCTATTAATATATTTTTATAAATATACAAATATACAGAGAAAATTGTTTTAATTTCCACATGAATCAAGGAAGTAACATACTCCTCCATTTATTACGCCGCGTCTTTATAGAATTTAGAATCATTTCATAAATATGGAGTATAAGCAAGGATTGCAATACCGGGATACCGAATACAGGTATTTTGAACCATTAGTACAATTTTGTAATACCGGTATTCGCAAGTTTGAATACCGTTTTTTTCGGTATTTACTTGAAATTTTTAAATTGTCTCCACTATATGTTCAGGGATAGCCAACACATAGCAAAATAGTATACGTTTTTATTTTTATGCCTCCTTTACGGGCAGAATTAATTAGACTGTGAATATAAAGTTGTATTGTGCTATCAAGAGAAGTGATAAAATATATGAATCATCCTAGGAGGCGGATCAAATCTATCCTATTACAGCTCAGAGCGTTACTGTACACGCGTAGGATTCATATCTGTGAAGACAAGGTTGTAGTTGTGAAGAAAGTGCGAAAATTTTTGATGTTTTTTAAATTGGCGAGTTTGTTATTCACATTGTATTTGCATATCATACTTTAGGGTTCGTATTATTTTTTAGATTCATACATATATACTCATAAATAATAATCCATAATAGTGAATAAGAATAACTTGAAAGAACATAAAAAATCAGTTGATAATACTTCGGTTTGGTTTCATTATTTATATGATGAAAAGAATATGGCGACACAATGTAAAAAATGTTCAAGAGTTATTGAAGTAAATGGATGAAGTACAAGTGGACTCTATCCACTGTTATAATTATTTTTTGTGATATTTACACTCTTTCTCTAATAAAAGTGGTAAATAAAACAATTCATTCTTTTTCTAAAATTTCTACTACCGGTATTAAAACCGGTGTTCCGGTATTGAGATCTAAGAATTATCGAGTCAGACAGGTGGCATTAGCAACAACAACAAGAAGAATTATCGAATACAGGTATTGAACTTTTGGTCCGATATTGCAATCCCTAAGTATAAGATAGCATGGACAGAATATAAAATCAATGATGAAACACATTATATATATATATATAAGATTCCTTATGGAAATCATAATCCTTATAATTACGTGAAAATAGCTTTAAAGAACAAACTGCATGTTGTTTCTTTTTTCACATTATTTAGTAAGTTTTATGACAGTATAAGGAATAAGAAAGTATAAGCAAGACTCAAAATATAATTCTGTTATAATAATGTGAAATAAGTAATTAGAGAGAATAAGAGACGATTATGATTTAAAAAATAACTGTGAATTTGTGAGAAAATAAGACATAGTGATGTGGTTATAATGTTTGTGACTGAAAGAATTTATTTTATGACGGGAGGCTTATTCTAGATTGGATATGATCACGTTTTAGATTTTTAATGTTAATGTAGTTTAAAAACATCTATCTGAATTACCATTAGTGATACCTTTAGCTCTTAAGAATTCCGTACTAAATATTTGCAAGTGTTCCTTCAGAATCACGGCCTCACTGACTTAACAATAAAAAACTTAATATTTTATCCTCCATTTTCATATATATACTGAAGTTCTCTCAGTATTTTACCTTCTTTAAACATTATACATGGAATTCATTACTTTGACAGATTTTCATTTCGTTGTTGGGATTTTTTGTCTTCGCTAACACAGAAATGGTCTGGAGGTCTCCCCATCCCCGTACTTTCTATTTATTCGATTTCTCTTGTACTGTGAAAATTGCTTTACGAGAAACAAAGGGGACTGAAATATTTTTTTCGTGTTGACATGTCATTTTTTCCGACTTTTTACTGTGCAATTGTGCTGTTCCTGTTTTAGTATTCATGTATGTTTTTATGGTGATAAAAAAAATTTTAAGATCTAATTCTATATTCTAAAATAAAAACTCTTTTACAAAATTTTTTTGTATATTTTAATTCTAAAATGTAGATTTAATATGTAGATTTGAAATAGGTAATAAAAAACACGCAATTTTTGAACCTAATTTATTAAAATTTTATTTTTTATATATATATATATAGCTAGCACCCCCTCTCCTAACTTTCACACCACACCAACGGGAGGACGTTTTGAGTCTGACAAATTTAACGTACAGCAGCCCCTCTATATGGTGGTGCTAGGCTCGAACTCATGATACGCCGGCTACGAGTCCGTTACCTTGACCACTAGGGTACTGCGGCAACCCTGGGTCATGAACAACATAATATTCATAATCTAGGTAATGCATATGAAGAAAAAACGTTTTAATTTTCGTTCCTTGCTATTTTATTATAATATATAAATTACTAACTAAAAGAGCGTCAAATTTATTTTTAATGTCTCCCCTCCCCCATGCAGTTTCGCTTCGGGAAACACGGCTTTAGATACTTGTGGTCATATCAAACACCTTAGAAAACGTGAATCTGTTAAGGGTATTAATAGTTTTCTTTTCGAATTTTTGTTTTGGCTCGTGGAATTCCAGGGTTCCGTGAAGCACAGTTTGAAGACCGCTGCCCTAGAGGATAAATATGTTGAGATCAGTGACGCATACAAGGGGGGTGTCCTAGGCCTTGAAAGCCAACCCCCAAAGCCCTTGAGTTTTTTCGATTGATGATAATCCTATATATACATATAACGTAAAATTTAATTAAGTACTTGTAATTAACAACTTTTTTATTAGTTAATGCTAATTATTAATTCAATAATTTATTTTTTACTGTTTTTTGTTAAGAAAACCGACAAAATCAAAAGAATCAATTGGTGTTATCGTGAGGTTTGATACGTGCAGGGGACTTTCGACCTTGAACCCTTCCCCCCTGAAAATATTTTGTGTGCGCTACTGGTTAAAATATATTGTTGACGCTGACGCTGATCATCATTGGGAAACTGGAACGCGTAGCGTTCCTCCGTCCCATACTGAAACGTGTTGGGCTCTTGATGTTGTGAGGCCTTCATTGAGACTGAACGTCCTGATTGGTAAGATATATTGTGAGGTCTTCTCGGGTTTTGAATCCGGAAGTGGACTTGTTTGTGTTCGAGGGGACAGTAAAACGACATCTGGAGCAGCACTGATTGTCTGCACGGCGCCCATCATTCCTGCTTCCCATAACACAGCAGCGTAGAGATAGGAGGCGACAGTGGTATGTGCCCAATGACAAAACTGGATACAGGAGTGACGGACACCACAACTTCTTTTCAGATGACTCCTGGTTTTGAACGCATTCGGGAGGCATCGAGGTGGAAGCACTTGCCTGTTTGCATTCGATATCATCTTGTGGACCCTGCACCGGACGTTATTGTATTGGTAGCCTTTGGGTACACGACACAAATACCTCTTGTTTGTGTCTGTCTAGTCTGAGCACAGTCATCAGCTATATTTATCAGATTTGCCAGTGGTAGCAGCTGTGTGTGTCCCCAAATTGCCAACAAATTTGATCATGTCTTTCTTTCCTTCTAAGTACAGTAAGTAAAGTCTGAAATGTACTTGTAGAGTAAGTAAAGTCTTTTGTTATTTTCTTACTTTCCTGTTGTTGCAATTTTAATGGCCAGGAGTGTATTTATTTCGAAATATTTGGATTCTGTCACAAAAAAGCTACCGTATAATGCAGAGTCAGGGCCGATTTTAACTTCCCCGGCACCTTAGGTACCTTCAGTTACTACGCCATTCCCCTAATTCTAGAGCATCCCCCTTCCTCCTTCAGTTCTTACTTTTCCTGCTTTGTTTCGGTAGGGATTTTCCCTTAACTTTCTTACTCTATTTCCTTTCTTTGTTTTTGCTGTTTGAATAGCATTTTCTTTGTCCATCACCTATGGACCCACCGTGTCATGGGCTGACAGACATAAATAAAAAATAGTGGTATGGTTTGATCACTTTTGTTCATTTCTTAAACGGCATCACGGATCCCCCGCCCTTTGGTAAATCAGTAAATTAATGAAGTCGTTTGCAATTACAGTATAGAGTATACATTATTGTATGAACTGTTTTTTCAACTTGCTAATTTCATCTTTTTTTCTTATACTTTTTGACATCCTTATTCTTAGTTGATTCACTGTCATTGCACTTGTACAACGAAGATTTTCTTCGAGAAAATCATTAATAACTTTATTGTAATCAATTTCCATTGCAATATTTTGAGCCTGTAATTTAATTTTTTTCTCATTTTTCACCTTCCAATCTTTTGCGCCCTATGCATGTGCCTGGCTGCCTAAATGGAAAAGCAGCCCTGTGCAGAGTGAGCGTTGAATGAGTAAGAATTATATTAATGTCGCACTATAAAGTAACATTAGGGTTATTGCGACAGAACTCGTAGTTTTCATCTCGGTCAAGTGACGAGAACGAACACATTAGCTGGTACTCCTTCTCCTTTTATTGATAAATCGCAGATAATATTGAGCCTCGGCAGATTTAACATGCATCGGCCCTCTCTACACGGCGGGTCCTCAGTGGTCCCGTTATCCTCCGACCATGAGTTCGTGACCATGACCACTAGGCTACAGCGGCCACCTTATAATGAATACGTAGAGTGAATGAGAAATTCTAAGATCAATCACAAAACATCCGCGTCAAAAAGATAATTGTACCAGTAGCATTGTAATATTATTGTATTGTTTTTACGAAATAATATATTAAAAATACATATGGAATTTATGTACTTTTTTGAATATTCTCCTAGGGCAACATGATCTTTGCCCATGGTATCCACTTTTGAGGCTCCCTCAATATCGTCTTGGCAAGATGATTTAAATTTGTCGAAGAAAAGAAATTCAAATGGCGAAATCCATTCTTTTAAAAATGACGGGGGGGAGGGGGTAATTCGAGAGAAACCAGAGATTTGGTCGAGAGATTTTCGATCAGAGAAACTGGGTATTTGTTTTAGTTCGGCAGTGCATCTCAAACTTTCAATATCTGCGACCAAACATAATTTTCATCCCCCCATACAATAACAATGTAGTATTTAACTGAATAATAATATACTTTGAGGCTAAGGCTACAATACGACTTGTACCTCTAAGTGCCACCAGCGTATATAAACATCTCGCATTCAGCCAGTGGGTTAACTGCCCCGGACGTATATATATGTTTTTCGGAAGTACGATCTTCTCCGCAGTGCTATCCATAAAATTATTCGGAAGGCCTTGGAATGCAAAAATGACCTTGATAGAAAGAGATTTTACGACAGATTTACTTATTTCAGCGTATTTGCTTATTTATTCCATTTATAATGCCCCCCCCCTCCCAATGCACCACATACGCTCACCTATGTGTTAAAAACGGTGGAACTGGGGATCGAATCACGTAATTTTTAATCGGCTTTTAAGGGATTAATTATAAACCGTACAAATTATCAAGTGTTAATTTTTGTATACTATAATTTTGTATATGACAAGCACATGGAGTCACTACTGGTAATTATTAAGCCTGTTCTTAACTTAGTATTCTTAAATTAATTATAAAATACATTGCACAGTACTGATATATTTATAAGTTTATTATATCAGTGTAAATGTATTTTACTTTTATTATGTCAGAATATATTTTAATTGTTTATTTTGAGTAAATATAATTTTTTAAATAATATTATGTTTTGACTTCCCAATATGCTCGCGTCCCCCTCGTAGGGTTATCGCGCCCCCTAGGGGGAGCACCCCACAGCTTGAGAAACACTGAGTTACGAGAAATAATGTGTTTGACATTCGCACTCTACTAGCGAAGTTTGATGTGGGAGAATGAGTTTGTTTGCCCATGAAAGGAGCAGAAGAGCTTAAATCTGGCATTGCTCTCACGTTGAAATTTTTTATAGATTTTTACTCTCACATTCCAGACTTCTTCTGAGTCCTGCCATGTAGAGGCGGTTGATGCACATTAAATCTGGCGAGGCTCAAACGTCCTCCCATTGACGTAATGTGGTGGTTTGGAGAGGAAATTGCTAGCTGAGGTGTCGTCCTCGTCACCTGACCGAGACTGAAAGTTATGAGGTCATTGCAGGAAGTGAAGTCAAGGGAAAAATTGAATTAAAAAACACTTTTTTTATGATATCTGACTTTTGGGAGGGGGAAGGGGTCTGTACGGTGCATTTGTGTGTATTAGATATTTTTATTACTTTTGATGTATTTGCAAGAATGCTCGAGTCATGTGTATTCTTTCCCTTTCATGTTATTTTTTTTAGCTTTGTACGTTTGTATTATGCAATTTCATGTATCTAGTTAATTTACCTGTTTTATGTTTTTACTGTGTAGTCCTGTAAAAAATTGTAAACCAAGGTTTTCTTCCACAAAGACTGGACGCGCGGGGGGGGGGGTTACCGGGGTATCGGTTTGTAGCTCTAAACCTCTTTCGGGTGATCCCGGTCCCCTTGAGCATTTTGCCAATGGGCTCATTCATCTGACGTCATAATCACATGACAGTACGCTTAACAAATAGCCACGTGTTTCGTCCGTGTTGATTGGACTGAGTATTTTGGCGGCATTTTTTCCGATTTGCATCTACTATCATATAGCAAAAGAAAATCCTTTCTTTCCTTTAACTTAAGCAAATATATATAATTTTCATTTTTGAGAGCTTTATAATTTTTTTAAAAATTTCACATTAATATCTCTTTATTTTATTGCAAAATTACAATTTGTAAATTCTCGGAACACCTATCGCTAAATTTTGTTGCTTGACTAGCGATTCCGGTCGCCAAAAACGCCTATCGCTAAATTAAGTTGCTTGGTGATCAATTCCTACTTTCACTCACTTCAGATTTCTTCTGTAAAAAAAAAAACTAGAAGATAGAAGGTAGAAATGCAAATAAAAAAGTACAGATTTCTACGAATTATCGTCTGCCTTGAAACAACGACAAAAAAAAAAAAAAAAAAAAACAGAACGAAGAAAATGATAAAAAAAAAAAGCATCGACCCATAAACGGCGGAGGTGTTACTCTAAATGACTGAAAACTGTTACTGTGTGATTGCGTAACGGATTAAGATGCACCGCCGCGGAACGGAGAAGAAAGTGAATTAAAACAAACAGTAGGAAACAATGAAAAGCAAAGAAGGGGGAAAGGCAAATATCGTCTGACAGAACAGCAAGAGGGTGGGCGACACTGGGGGGGGGGCTTTTTCAAGGTCAGAAGAGGGGGATGAGTCTCATTCAAAGCACAAGGAAATGGTTAGGAAAGGGAAATTATTCAGAGATGGAATGCCGTCTGCGGCACGAGTTCTAAATGGTTGTTTCGCAAAAGTTGCTTTCGTTGGTCATTAGGGCTTAAAGAGCTTCGCGAGTGGTCAGCTTTTTCTGGCAATGGTCAATCAGTTGCTTTCGTTGGAATACTGAATCTTCATTCTTCCGCAATTCTTTGAATAATGAATTGTACGACATCATTCGATGGGTGAGTACTATTATTTAAGTTATGTGTGTTATTTTTTTTTCTTATAGAGGCGTTTTATATAACAATAAAAAAATAATATATACCGGAATTTTCATGAAACTTAAGCATAACATATCTTGATTATTCGGGAAGCATCTCGAAAGAGTTTAAAATATTTGTGTTAACAAAGTTTTTCAATGATAAAAAAAATATATATATATATATTGAGAAAGTCAAACCGAATCTACAGTTTTCCTATTATTTTCTCTTTAAATAAGATGATAAAAAATAAATTAATTAAATAGAACTTCATCGAACAAGGAACGTTTTAAAATGCATTAGTTAAAAGTAAAATAACGTAGAAATGAGCGATTTGCAGCAATAATTTAAAACACAGCCCTCATATTGATATTAGAAATATCCACTTTCGAAAATGGCACAAAATACAACAGAAGTGTATTCAACGTTCGTGTCTCATAGACCCCTTGCCATATTTTGCGGTTTTGGGTAGACCCCTACTTACCTAATATTGAATTTTTGCAAATTTATCAACATAAATGTCTTTTTGACAGCTGATATTGAGTTACTAACTTTAAAAGATTTAAATTTCTAACTGTAGTGGAGTATAGTGTTTAAGACTTAAGAAACGCATGTGTTAATTAAATAACTAATTAATACATAAAGTAACTGAGCAACTAACAAATGGCTTATAATTTTTCTGGATAATCTGGTGTTTCCAAAATTGCTAATATTCATTCCTAACTTTACTGTAGGATTTTCGTTAGTGCCCATTCCGATCATTTCCTCTTGTAATCTGCATCCCCCCCTAGTGTGACCATATTAATCCATTGCCTACTGGGTATTACTATAGCAAAGCATTCTCAAGCTTAGCTTCAAAATCTGAATAAAGGGCATTTAAATGTTAAACGTAGGTTAAAACGTCCTTTTCCTGGCAAATTGTCTGTAACCCAATTAAGAAACTGGGAAAATTCGGGCGCGTCCAATATGATACTCCTCGGCTTAATTCTGGAAAGAAACGCTGAAATGATGGTCCGTGTAACTGCAAATTGACCTCTTTTTTTTAGTAATTAAATTCTGTTAATGGGTAAATCTGGTTTCAACTTTCTGACTTCAATTTTAAGAGAAAATTGAAGTCATGATCTGGTTTAATATCTACTATCGTAGACCCCCATTTACACTTCATGAACCCCAAAATTATTTTTCGCTGACGTGGATCCCTTGCAGTTCGTCATAAACCCCTAGGGGTCGATAGAGACCACTTTGGGAATCACTGGTCTATACATATTCAAAGTTAAATTGTAATCTTTTCTTTTTTTATGCATTTGTGTGTGCAATTATTAATATTAGGAAAACGCTATATATGTCCTGTAGTATAGGAAAAAATGTAAAAGGTCAATGAAGAAAATTATTCTTTTAAAAAGTTTTGATGACAAGAAAGAATTGGAATGAAGCCTATGTGTGATGGGGGAAATCCCAAGGGACGGATGGTTTAGTCAGACCGTGAAGGGGCGTATTGTAAAGAAACTGTCAGCTTTTCTCAAATACCGTTCTTTCCATCTTTGCAAAATTGCAATGACTTATGAAATTGAAAAAGGTCAATTAAGAAAATGGACGCTATCGCATTTTGAATCTCGCTCTGGCTAGCAGTGAAAGCACACTTTACTTTGCCAAAAAAAAAATGATAAGTTTATCGTGAACGTGCCTCCGTGGCGCAATCGGCTAGCGCGTTCGGCTGTTAACCGAAAGGTTGGTGGTTCGAGCCCACCCGGGGGCGTTGTGCTCTTTTTGTACTAGGTGCTAAGAATTTAAAATTGAGAAAAACCATCAAAAATTTAGCGCGGGCCCCACTACCTTTACGCCACCGGAGCCAACTTTTTTTTGTAAACAAAATATTCATTCTCCTAGCTCGAAATAAATGGGCAGTTTCTTCTCTTTTTGGTATATTTCAGATTTTTTTTTTTTCTATAAGTTTTATTTTACTTCAAAGTAAAATTCGAATTGACTTTTGATTATTTTAATAGTTTCATTTGTTAATGTTATTTTAATTATTTTTATTTTATCAGCTATAAATTAACTCGGTAAATCTTAACAAATTTTAGATTGCTTTCGTTATTAGATTGCTGTTGTTATTATAACTTGCAATTACAACATAATTAATACAATTTTGGGACGTCACTATTGTATGCAAGAATATTTAAACCTGAACAATTAACGTTATTTTCCAAAATGCCTTGACTCATTGTTCTATTTCATTTGTCTTTTTAAGACATTGTTAACCTTAATATGAACTTTTTTAATAGTGAATTATTTTTGAATGTTATTTTTCAACAGTTTTTCAGAAACATTTATATTATTCATAATATTTCTAGTATTTTTATTATATTACTCGCCTTGCCATTTATCTTTAAATAGTTTTGGGGGGGGGAGTCAATTGCTGGCCCGATTGAGAAAAAAAAAATAATGACCACTTACCGTATAACGTGTACCTATACTTTCAAGCTGCATTTTTTAATTTTTAAGTATATTCGCCGTATAATGAGCTCCTCCTTTTACGAAGAAACCTGTAATATATTTGTGCAATTCTCTTATGTTTTGATGTCATTAGTATATATATATTCGAGGTACTATTCCAGGTTTTAGAAAAAATAGTATATTTCTAGAACTACAACCCTTTAAGTTCATAAAGAATGTCATTTCTTTTAAATAAACAATATTCCGATCAATATAGATCTTATTTTTTTATGCTCATTTCATTCTTTCTTTCTTTCTTTCTTTTATTTTTGAAGCTGTCATTTTTATACCCGGGGTATAACGCGCACTCGTAAATTTCGATCTTATTTTTTGTGTTAAAAATGCGCGTTATACGCTGGATTTGACAGTATATGTTTACCCTTATTGTGTCATCTGTGTTACCCTCTAGTTTATTTTCTTCTTTAGTATACTACGAGGAAAGAGAAGACTTTCTCGTGCAATTTTTATTACGATTATAAAAATGTATTAATAGAGGTTTTTAAATATTATATAATTGTCAAAATATTATATATTGTCATTTTATATAATAATTAGTCGGCTCCGGTTTCTTAGACGTAGCGTGCCCGCTTCGAAAGTCCAAGATTGCGAATTCAACCCCGGCTGGAGTCGATAGATTTTCTGGATGCGAAAATCGTAGGCACGCATGTCAAATAATTATGTGGCATGTAAAAGATCCCTTGAGTATCAATTTGGCTCTGGTACCCTCGGCAAAATTAAATCTCGGCAATATTTAGCATCCAATGAGAGCGTGAATTTTAAATTAATTCAAGCGTTCAAATTTGGCAACAACGCCACCACTAAATGATGCCACCATGATATGGCTCCCACATTTGTGGACTCGCTGTGTCTTCAAAGGCTAAGTTGCTAAAATGTATTCCATTGAGGGGGGAAAAATTTAATTATCATTAAATTTATTTTCTACAACATAATGAGTGAGTGAGTGCATATTAACGTCGCACTCTTTAGCAACACGAGGGCTTTTGGCGAGGGTCCGCGTAAGTTTGAACCATGGTCAAGTGACGCGGACGACACCTGAGCTAGCATCCCCATCTCCTAACTACCACACCACACCAATGGGAGGACGTTTGAGCTCTCGACAGATTTAACGTGCATCGCACCCCTACACGGCGGGTCTTCAGTCGTACTGGGGCTCGATCTCATGACACGCTAGTCATGATCCAATGCCTGGACCACTTGGCTACCACGGCCACTCTACAACATAATGGGTAGTCATAAAAGCTAATATCGATTTTTAAGGAAACTTTAAAAAAGGCAAATTTTAATTTCAACATAAATTTTCTGGATTTTAATCAATTTTAATCTTACTTCTCTCTCTACAGCTCTCGACGTGTAGAGAAGAGCTGTTAAGTGTTATAAATCTGTTGTGGCTCCAAGAAATCATGGTGTGTGGAAGTTTGGAGAATGATATGTCAGATGAGCTGTAGTTTTCATCACTTGACTAGAATTTTGAGTTCCACCCACAATATCCCTTATGTAGCTGGTCTGTAGACAATCCATTTCCTAACTTTCACACCACGAAAACAGGAGGGCTTTGAGCTTCGGCAGATTTAATGTGAATCAGCCCCTGTACAAGCAGTGTCGGTTTATCCATTGGGCGCTTGGAGCGGGCGCCTAAGGACCCGGCTAAGCTGGACTTAACCAGATTTTCTGGTTATAAATTTCGATCCTCCTGTGCCAAGGGGGCCTGTAGATCTTCTGCGCCCAGTGCCCGAAATGTGCTTAAATCGGCACTGTTTACAAGGGACTTTTCAGTGGCATCAGGACTCGACAACGTCGGCCACGAGTTTACGACAGTAACTACTCGGCTGCCGCTGGAAGAAGTAGAAATGGTTAATTAAGTTTTCTTACACGAAGCAATAAAAATATAATGAATTTGTTAACACTTTTTAATCCCCCCCCCCTCCAAAACTATGTTTATAAAAATATAGGAAACAGTGGAGAGTTTAAGAAATAAGCTAAGAAAAAAACATGTAACACAAGCCTTTTTCCGTCAATATATCCATGAAGTAGTTTGTTAATGATTTATTTACAATTAATCATAAGTATATGATGAAAAATATTATAAATTGTATTAAATTCATTATTCATTTTACATTGAGAAAATTTATATTATCTTTTTCCATGATATTTTTGAATAAACATGAATAAAATAAAATATAATTAACCTTTCGTAATTTTTTAAATTTTATTTTTATCTATTTTATAAATGTAACGCATTCAGAAGAATGAGTCCAGTGAGATTAAGAAAATAAAATTATTTATTTTACGTTTATGGCTGTTACTTACAATATTTACATACATGTTGTATTTAGTTCATAATAGGTTCTATACCGAACCCCAGTTGTTGTGTTCGGGTTTCTTCGTGAGCTAGTAATGACTAAGAGCTAACAGGCCAAAATTGTTTATTCTAAAGGTAACAAATAAAAAAAGGACAACACAGTTTCGAAAATACTATAGTAAATGATGTCTATAGTGTCTGTTTCGCTTGGATGCTCTCTGCAAAATTAAATCCTAGTACAGGTTCGTATCGCCAGAGCTCACGTACCTCCCTCTAGGGAGGAAACTGGACGTCTAAATTACCTGCGATGATTGGTATCCGCCTATAGGGTGTCGCACTGAAAAGTGATACCAGCTTCCGGGAAATGTACTTGGTCTGCAATGGTAAAGCACCAATCCGCAGCCCATTAGAAATAATAAAAATTTAAAAAAATACTAAGCGCGTGTCGTTGCCAAGTGGTTAAAGTTCGTCTGTTTGTACTCGTCGTTTATTTTGGTCTGTCCGTCACTCTCCTAACTATCTCTCCATTTGTTCTCTCTCCTCGTTTCTGAGTCCGTTCTGTCACTGGGGGTGCCCGCACACATCCCTCTGAAGCGCGCTCAGTCGCGTGTCATGATGTGGCAAGTGCTGCCATCATATGAGGGATTCACATATATGTAAAAGTAATACAAACTATTATTAAGTGAATGTTAAGGACTTCGGAAAGGAGGAGCTGTGGTAAACATACTTCTCTCCAGTCGAGTCTCTCGGTTCGCCCTCTTGGGGGTGAGGGTTGTACATTTTAACTTCTCTCGAATTCCACTCGAGGTTCCATGTGCTGTGCAGATGTTTTTTGTTGATGTCTATTGGCTGTGAGCGTGATATCAGATGAAAGAATTCTGTGGAATTTTAAGGGAGCATGTGTTGATATGGAAGAAGTTATTCTGTCGACATAAAGAAGCTGCGCATTCTTCAGCTGCGAGAAGGAACATTACAGTAAGTCTTAAAAATGTATTTATGTGGGTTTTAGTTTCAAAAAGCACTTCCCTGCATTAATCCTTGCGGCACTTTTCGTGCCTTTTATGATGAAGTCTAAAAGGGTAATTTTTTTATTAAAAAAAAAATTAAAATAATTTTTGTACTTTGAAATCTTTTTTTCGTTTAGACAGTGGTCTTCAAACTTTTTCAACTTACGGAACCCCTAGGACTTAAAGGTCCTTTCGTGGAACCCCTAGAACTAGGAAGTGTTTTTGTGGAACCCCATTCCATACACATACTTCGAAGAATATATCTCAAAATAATATTTAAAGTAGATCAACATGTTATAGGCATAAAGGAAATTATAATAATATTAATATTTCACTTAAACACAAAGATGTTCTGAATGGCATTAAAATGTCTATATAGCTGTGTGAACAATCCTGTGTATTTTGTATGAATTTGCAACCGAAAATTTAGAAGCTGTTCTTGCTTAAAATTAGATTTTAGCATCGAAATTGTTGATAAGTTGTTTCCTCTCCTTCAAAATAGGTCTTTTTTCACAAATGCAAAAAAGGTGCTATTTCCATTAGAAAACTATTTAGTTTTGAAAGACATTGTGCTAACTAATGAGAATAAAATTGTCTCAAAGAACCCGAGGTAGTAAACGATAGAATATTCACAATCTAGTAGAAAATATATGTAAAGATAAAACGTTTTATCATTCTTTTATTATATTACAATAAAAGTTTCAAATAAAATAATAATATTAAATAAAAATTCAAAAATTTTGCAAAATAAACTTATTACATATTAATAAAATTTCCAGTTTTAGTGAATAGTTGGTGTGTGTGTGTGTGGGGACACTTGTAACTATTCTTTAGACACTTGTAACTATTCAAACTGAGTAGAGAACGTGAATCCCTTTTGCATATATATTTATTTCTTAATTTTTTTATTGTGACTCGTAGAACCCCAGTGTTCCGCGGAACACAGTTTGAAAAGACCACTGATTTAGAGTAATAAGCATATGTCGCCTTTAATAATAATATTTTAAGTAACCTCAGACTCATAAAGGAAGGAGCAATTTTGGTAATCTTCATGATAATGGTAATTTAATGTACTAACGTATCGTAAAATCCGGCGTATAACACGCACCTATTCTTTCAAGCGGCAATTTTTAATTTTTGGGTACATTCGCCGTATAATACGCATCCCTTTTTTTACGAAGAAACCTGAAATATACGTTCGCAATGTTCTTATGTTTTGAAGTCATTTATTCGAGGTATTATTCCAAGTTTTAGAGAGGGGAAAAAGTATAAAACTCTAAGACAATGATGCCTTAAGTTTATAAGAAATGTCACTTTTTTTTTAAATAAACATCATTTCGATCTATTTAGAAGTTTAATTTTCTTTATGCACGTATTTTTTTTTAAAGCTCTCATTTTCATACCCGGCGTATAACGCGCGCACCCGTATAAATTTCGAACTTATTTCTAGAACTAAAAGTTCGCGTTATACTCCGGATTCTACGGTATTTACTTCAATTTTATATATATATATATATGTAGGCAGTTCATTCTTTTTAAACTCTTTTTTTTATATACCGAATAAATACATGTAAAAAAATGAACAATTACACTAACGCTAAACTTCGTATGTTAGGGAAAAAAGCTTTTGTCGCTTCGAGGGCAGGCATTTGAGAATCTTATTATCTTCGCTGAGAATCCAACAATATGAACTCATTAAAGTGAAACGCATCATCGTTTCAATTACGTATTTTTCTTTAGAATAAACTTTTAAAAGATTGAATGTAGTTCACACGAACATTTACCTGATCATATATCTGAAAAAACATTTAATTTGATTCATAGATGTAACATACAAAAACGCATTCTTAGCTGTAGTATAAGATTTTCTATTTCTATATTTTGATTTAAAGAACTGGTTGGGGGGTCTAAATAAATAAATATGCATATATAAGTGAATTATGAAGAAAAGGAATATGTATAGATAAGTGAATTATGAAGAAAAGGAATATGTATAGATAAGTGATGAGAACACAATGGCGAAATTGCAGAGATTAAAGTTTTGAAATCCGAAAACTGATGAATGTAATACTGTCGAACCTCCATATTATGAACCTCTATATTGTGAATTTTTCTATATAGCGAACTTTTTCTTGGAACCAAGAACATTTCACGATTTTCTTCGTAAAATAATTTCCAATAGCGAATTGCATTTTCTATATAATGGACTTTTTTTCTCCCTATTTTTAAAGCATTTCTGGACATTTCAAGTTATTCTGTCTTTTAACACATTTTATGGTGGTCATAAATCTTGAACTGGTTTTATTAGGAGCTTAACTCCCTGAAAGCAATAGAATTCTGGGCGTTTCATCCAAGAAGTGCAGCCTTCAACCTCCATTGTCCAGTTCACTAGAAACATTCGATAGCGATTCCCTTCACCCGCAGTGGAGTTGTCTCGCGTCCCCATGTGCTTGAACTAATCTCCATTCATTTGTAGTTTTGATCAGTCGTACTTGTTACTTCGTTTCTTGTAACTCGAAAATGTCAAAACTTATAAGTGCCTGAGCATCAAACAAAACAATTAATTCTTCAAGGATAAAAGAGTCAAGAAACTTTCCTTTCAGTTTTTTTTCCCCTTCATTCTTTTCTTTTTTTATTGGTAAGATATATAAAATATATATATATTAATTTACAAAAAAGGTGCGAATAATTTCTTTTTTTAATGTTTATGAATTTAAAATTTGTTTTATGTGGTTTATAAAGAAAATTTAAATGTGAAACCTCTTCCATATAACGAATTTATATGGAAGGTATATAATTTTCCATATAATGAACTTTTTTTCGGGATTTAAAGGCTTCGTTATATAAAGGTCGACTATATATGTGAATATATGTGAATATATTGAAAGAAATATCTAAAGAACTGTTTCCTCCTAATTTAAAGAATGATGATATTGCAGATAGAAAGATAGTTATACGTGTCTCACTGATTTAATCTGCAAAACGAAATGTTTAAAATATAATCATAATACCAAATATATTTTATTTCCAACGTATTACATAATATATGCTAAAAAAATATATTTTTCAAATGTTTGTAGTTATTATTTCATAAGAAAACGTGCCAAATTCAGACATCCTTTCCCTTTATTCAAATCAGTATGAATTATTTCAATTTTTATGCTATGGAAATTGTTTTCTGTCAAGTCGTTACATAAAAAAAAAAAACATGCAACTGTTTTTTTTTCTTTCAAACCACTGTATTGTAATTATCACATGACACGTCCTGCATTCCGTCATCAAATATCGAGTCATTTTATTCTAATCGTGACCTCCGAAATCAACGCAGTTTCGATTCTTTCTGACGTCAGCTCGCTCCCAAAAAATTCGGACAATCGCTGCAGCAGAAGTGTTTGTTCGCGCGAGAGAGAGCAGCGCTGCATTCCTCTTTGGTTGGGACGGAGGGCTGGACCGAAGGAATGTAGGCGAACCCCCGGGGTAAAGAATGTCGCGTCGGCCGGCCAAACCGGGCCCCGCGCTCTCTCAACTTCCCTGCCCTCCTGCCATGTCACAACGCGCGGCCCCTGCTCCATACGCAACAGGTAAGTGCGCCCCTCTCGGCCCTTTTTTTCTCTTCTTTTACTCCTCCACCCCCCGCGTGGTGGGTTTTTGTTCTTTTTTTTTTAAAAAGGGAGGGAACTGCGCATGCGTGACCCTCTCCCACCTCACTGTTGTGCTATTGGGAAGGGGATATCTACAGTTTAGTCTGAACAGTAGGGATTTTTTTTTCCAACAGTAAAAAAAATAAATAAATAAAAAATCATGTTTATTTACTTTTTTTTAAAGTTTCTTCTTAAATTTCGTCGGCGTTTCGAATTGGTTTTCCTTCGCGTTATCGTTTTCCGAGTTTGATGGTTTTCTTTTTTGCTAGGAATTTGTGATCGGAACGCGATGAGAGAGCGTGAGATAAAACGTGAGTTTTTTTCCACGGGAAAGTTTCTTCGGCTCACGTTGTTTCTCTTGCATTTTATAGAATAATAATGACCTCTGCTTCCGCTATGCAAAGTGGGTTAAATTTGCCTAACGCTGTTATGTTTCTTGTATTATAGAATTCGATATTGGATCAATGTTGTGTTTGTTTCACTAAATATTTTTCAGTATGTGATTGAATATTAGTTAAGTGTGATTTTTCTAAGTGGAGCTTTCTACTCACATAGTAATAACAAACAGACAAAAAATGTTTATTTTTGATTTTTATGTATAATAAATGGGGAATCTATTGTTTTGTTGTTGTTGTTTATATTCTGTATTTTTTTCATACTTTTTAATGATCTCTCATTGATTAAATATATCTCTACATTTAAAATGTTTAATGCTTTTTTGATACGATTTTCTGCAAGCGTTTTAAGTACTGTACACTTTTTCTTTAATGTGATCTATTTTTCTGCGACATCTGCACAGTACAAAAATTTTTTTTTTCTAAAAATATTGCAGGAAAATATATATATATAAAATCTCTGCAGTATCTATAATAATCTGTAATTTTAATGGGCTGAATCAGAGTCAAATCTACACAAATGACCTTGCATGCCATTTTGGAAATACATATATATCTTTATATCAGATTTAACAAACATTTATTGGAGTGAAAATTTAAAACAGAACGAAAAAATTGTCATTGTTTTCATTATTTTCATTAATACAAAAATAAATCAATGATCAAATAATGTTTAATTTATTTAATTAGCGATATATTTGTTTTTCAACTCTTTCACTTATTTTTTTTTTCAAGTCTATTTCAATACGTGTGTTTGCAGGTAAAAATGATTCGTAATTGATGTTGCAGGTTTTCGTCCGTTAGGTTTGAGCGCGATTTACGTTTGATACATTTAATGTTCGTTAAAAACGATTCGCAGGTGTAAGTTGATTCAAAAGCGCTCACAATTTTTTGTGCCAGATCTCTTAAATTGGAAACTTTTTGAAATGCTGCAATGAAATACTGCTCACTTCTAAGTATGTATGTATAAAAACAGAAATAACGTGATAAAATGGAAACAGCTATGGGGCTAAAAACAAAAATATTGCTTCAAAATAATGGTGTTTTGTAAAGTTGTAATGAATCTCGCGGGCTGCAAAATTATTCAAGGTGAGCCGCATGCAGCCCCTGGAGGCGCGGGAGAAAGAAATTGAGTAAAGATGGTCAAATGCTAAAATTCGTTAAAATGACTTTTCAATTTTTTTTTAATTCTTATGCTTTGTTATTTTGAAATTTGGGTGCATTTTGCTTACTTATATGCGTTATTATTGTTGATAAATAAGTGCTTTTTAAAATAAATTTTCCTCAAAAGGTAAGCGTTGGCAACAGTCACGCGCATAAACTAATTGCTGCAAACATGAGACTGGTGTTATCATGTGACTATGACATCACATGACTTTAGCCCATTGAAATAAGAGTATTTTTTTTTCAAGAAAATTTATGTATAACTAAGAAAAATATGGAATATTTATTTAAGTGCCAGTGACATTCACGAAAGGTGTGTGTATAATATATACTGTTAGTTCATTACGATATTCGTCTACTTTTTAAAGGTCAAGGAAGCCGATTGATTATCATTCAAATACTTCAACTGATTTGATGCTCCCCACAGTGGTAACAGTTCCACATCAGGAGTAGGCAAACAACGGCTGTTTCCATAGATCAGGGGTGGTCAGTGGCGCAAACAAGGGGGGTGTCCTAGGGGTCAGGACACCCCCCAAAACCCTTGAGTTTTTTCGATTGATGATAATTATGTATATATATAACGTAAAATTTAATGAAGTACTTGTAATTAAAATTTTATTTTATTAATTAATGCTAATTATTAGTTAAATAATTATTTTTTACCTTTTTTTGTTAACAAAATAGACAAAATCAGAAGAACTAATTTGGTGTTGTCTTGAGGTATGATACGAGTTCGTGGACTTTTGACCATGGACACCCTCCTTGAAACATTTTTGTATGCGCTACTGGGGGCGGTCAACCCTAAAGACCTCGTGAGCCTTTTCGGAATAACATTATAATATCATGGGCTGCATGAAAAATATGTCTTTATATTTGATTAGCTGGTATACCCGTTATTCGCGCGGGTGAATTGAAAAATTAAACAATACAGATTAAAAGATAAGGAAGTTTTTAATGAATTAATTTTTCGTGAATTGCAAACTAAAAAAAAAAAAAAAAAACTTTTGCATATATTGGTTGAACAAAAAACTATATTTGTTAAATTTTAAGTCTGTAGATCTAATAGGCTGAAAAAAATAAATTTCTCTTATTTACTACGTCCCGTAACTCTTTTGAGGGTCGATTTTTAAAAACACTTTTTTTAGCTAATCTCTGCTCAGCAAAAGTAACACATTGTAACAAATTTTGTGTAATGAACGCTTAAAATAGTGCAAATAATTATATCTGGATGTGTAGTACTTTAATATTAATTTCTGTTGCATTTATTTTATGTTAAAATTGTAATATTCGTAAGCAACCCCGTTTTTTACGTTATAATGGTGATTCAATGGAAAAATAACGAAATCTTGGTGATAGAGCTAAGTTGGCATCATTTTGGCCACCATGTTGGCAACTTGCCAATGGATTGAACGGTGCAGAAGTTGTTATGCTGTAGAACCACTGGTGGGGAGCTGCAACAAAGAGGATAGCTCAAAAACATTCTCCACATAAAATACATATACGGGCCAATTTTCATAGTGATCGGTTGAACGGTGTTGGAGTGATGGATACAAACATCCATTTTTATATATATATAGATTTGGACCCATTACACACAAGCGTTTATTGGAGTGAAAATTTAAAACAGAATGATGTATTATTATTTTCATTGGTTTTCAAGTATACAAACATAGGTAATATAATAATAATAATGCAATGATCAAATAGTATTTAATTTATTTAATTAGTGAGATTTCTTTTTCAACTCTTTCACTTACTTTTTGGAAGTCGTCCTCAAAGCGTTTGTTTTGGCATCGTAATTGATGTTGCAAGTTTTTACTTTTGTTAAGTTTAGGTGCGATTTAAGTTTGGTAGAATTTCATTTTCGAAAGAAAAAAAAAGATTCTCAGTGATAAAATCGTAACAGTTATGGGATTTATATGTTAAAAAAAAACACATTGAAAACAAAAATATTGCACAAAATAGTCGTATTTTATGGGCCGCGAGTTGGCCAACGCTGGCGTAGATGGTTGTGGCTTTTTAGACTTCTAGCTGTATGCATTATTCAATAATAATAATAATATCTACTAAAAATTGTTTCCATTGTAATTATCTATTGAAAAGATTTACCTTACATACCTTTGTAATTAAATATTTGACTGGTTTAAGATTTCTGTATTAAATTGTTTTTCATTGACAAAGTATATTGGCAATCTGTGAAAAGATCAAAATTAGTTCTAAAGCAGTAAAAATGTCATTTATTGGAAGAAATGCCAAATGTATGGGAAACACTTTTATAAATGATTTCCAGCTGTGGCGCACACAGGAATTTTTCAAGAGGAAGGGGGGGGGGTCGTGTCCAGAAACGGAAGTCCACCATTCTCGCATCATACTCAAATACGCTGCCCAACGTATTCTTTTGATTTTGTCGATTTTCGTGAACAAAAAAACAGTAAAATATTAGTTATTGAATAAATAATTAGAATTAATTATTAAAATTAATTATTAACAACGAATTAATTAGATTTTACGTACTTTATACATAGGATTACAATCAATCGACAAAAAATCAAGGGCTTTGGGGGAGGGGGGTCCGCCACCCCCCTTGTGTTAGCCTCTGTTTTCCAGTAACGTTTGCTTATTTGCATACAGGAGTTAGGGAACACTACTGAATGTGAGCAAGAAATCCACATAATCTCTTATTAATAATAACAAAAACATTTTCAGAGTATTTTGTGACATGCTTTAGGATCAATTAAGAGAGTTGAAATTTCTTTTTTCATGCAGAAACAATGGAAGGCAATTTTAGTTATTAGTGCAAACATGAAATTTTAAAATAAAGTTCCTACGGTATTATTGATAGGATTATTTTTTCACACACGCACGACGTTTGAAAGTTTATTTCCCAGTATTATGATATTTTGATGGTGGTTGTTCAAGCAATGAGCCACATAAATAAAGATATCTTCGGTATCTCTTAGTTTTGGGAGGAGCGAACATTTTTTTGTTTTGCATACAGCTTTATTTCATTATTATAAATATATTGTTGGAAGCAAGGCAGTGTTGAGCACGACTGCTACCCTGGGACATCATAAGAATTCTTATGGTCTTGGGCCCCTACGCAAATTAGGCCCTGGGCCGTTACGCAAATATAAGCCCTGGGCTCCTACTGAAAAGTAAGCCCTGGGCCCCTGTGTAAATGTAGACCCTGGGCTCCTACTGACAAGTAGGCCATTGGTTTTTACGCAAATGTAAGCCCTGGGTCCCTCTATGACTCTTGAAAGTAGACAGTACATAGCATACGTTGCCAAATTCTTGTACAAATGGTAATCTGAAACAAACGTACATAACTTACAATCTCATAAACCGGCTCGACCTATGCATTGTCGACGGTCATCACATGTAACTTATTAACATCTCATTCGAAGTTCCCAGTTTTTCAGAGAATACAACCAGAAAAATATATTTGACCGTTGAAATTATTAAGGCTGAGTCGTGAACGAGACGAAACCCCCATTATGATGGAGATCCTGGTCCCGGGCCCAGTTGACTCATGCCCTAAGACATCTCTGCTGCTACCCCTTCTGCTGATCATTCAATCATGATCACAAGTACAGTAAAGGGCTAAGGTAAAGCCGAATTAAAGCAACCCCCAGTTTACTTATGATAGAAGTTTAAGCTTCCCTGCGAGAAGCAGGCACTCCAACAAATATTCAACCTACCTGCGAATCCGTAAGTAGCTCTTTGAAAAATCTGTTCTTTGCTTAAATGGCTCTCCGGCACCTAAGTTATCTTGTTTCACTTACTACTTGCTTCACTTGCTCTTTTCTCCGAAAGTTTGCTAACCACTGTTCTACAGCATAAGAATCTGCACACAGAATCTACAGCATAAGAATCTGCACCCAGAATCTACAGCATAAGAATCTGCACTCAGAATCTACAGCATAAGAATCTGCACTCAGAATCTACAGCATAAGAATCTGCACTCAGAATCTACAGCATAAGAATCTGCACTCAGAATCTACAGCATAAGAATCTGCACTCAGAATCTACAGCATAAGTATCGATTGAACACGTTATATATTTGCCTTTTTTCTCCTTGGGGGCAGAAAGAAAGTTCATTGTTCGTATATTTTTACCTTTCCTTAATTGCTTGACACTCAGCACGTCAAGATGTTTTAAAAAGTTCTCGCTTTGAAATCAGCTCGCCGTTACTTGCAATGGGCAGGTTAAAAGCACTCAGGAGCGAACAGTGTTTGAGTTTCTTTTTGTTCTATTCACTCAGTCATTCGGGGTTCCATTAAGTCTGGGTTCGATTGAGAGTGAGGGGGAAAAAAAGAACGTTCGATTCTCTCAGCGTTAATCGTCGTTTGACGGGACGTTTCCGTTTGTGGTGGAAGTTTGCTTTTTGCCGGTCGGGTTCACTCGGTCGAACCACGTGACCATCGTCCACACCCTCCCCTCGTTCGTGACTGGATTGCCTCATTTGGAGATCTCCTCGCTCGATCTATTGTTTTTTGGATCGTGCACAACTCTTCTTCACTGTCTGTGGAAACGTGACGAAGAATGCGTAGATCGGTGCGATTTGTGTTGAGGGTAACGGATACTGTGCTTTACTATCAGTCATAGGGCTACTAGAAAACTATGGGGGAGGGCAACTTTAACATATAACGATAACTTAAATAACGATTATGGTGATCATATAACTGAACACAAATTGATGTGATGGTTTATTTTTCACAATTAATTCTAGCTAATTCACATATTTAAATAATGTATTTTTATTTGAACAATTGTATTATATGTATATGCTCTTATGAACTGTTTGGTATTTACTTGTAAACAAAATATGATGGGGGGCTGGGGAGGTTCAGGTTCAAAATCCCACCAATCTCGTATCAAACCCCAATACGCTGTCAAACATATTTTGATTTTATTAATTGCTGAGAACAGTAGCGCACACAACAATTTTTCAAGGGGGGAGTCCAGGGTCGAAAGACCGCCAACTCGTATTATACCTCAAGACAACACCAACTAATTCTTCTGATTTTGTCGATTTTGTTAACAAAAAAGAGTAAAAGATAAATTATTGAATTAATAATTAGCATTAAATAAAATAAATTATTAATTACAAGTACTTAATTAAATTTTACGTTATATATATAGGATTATCATCAATCGAAAAAACTCAAGGGCTTGGGGGGTGTCCGGACCCCCAGGACACCCCCTTGTGTGTGCCACTGGCCGAGAACACAAAAAAAGTACAAAATAAATTATTGAATAAATAATTAGCATTAATTATAATAAAACAAATTATTCATAACAAATACTTAATTAAATTTTGCATACTACATACATAGAATTATAATCAAAGGGAAAAAAAATCAAAGGCTATCCCCCTTGTGTGCGCCACTGGCCCTCCGGTATCCTCCGCTTCCAAAATGTAGCTCTCGAACCAAAGTTGCGCACCCCTGGTGTAGAGCAATGAGGATCTCTTCAGAAGTGATTGACCGCTTAGTTTCAAAACAATGTTCTCTTAACTATATTAAATTAATTTTCATGTGCTTTTTTTCTGTTGCAGGGTGGGTTCCATCTCCACCACTCTGATGAACCGTCTCCGGTGTGACAATGTCTTCGCCGGTGCCCGAGTTCCGAGAAGCACACCAGTATTGGCAGCCCCTCCTCAACAATGACATCATCAGGCCCAAGCCCCGCCGCCTAGGAGACATGAGCAGCCCCCAGCAGAGGAACTCGAGCAGGGAGCGGGTATTCGGGGGCAGCCCCCTCAGGCCCTACGAAGGGGACGCCCCCGATGGAAGCAAGGAAGCGCCGTTCCCCAAGGGGAAAGAGAAGTCAGCCCACAATTCTAGGTTCTACCCTTCTGCTTTATGATTTCCTCTACCGTTTAGCATGTGTATAAAAATCAATAGTCAACCTGCTAATGAAAATAAAATGCCGAATCCTCGTAATCGTTTTTTTTAAACAACCTAAATCCTTTTTTAAAAACTTTTATAATTGAAATACTTACGATATAACTGTCGTTGCTCAGTGAAAAGTAAAGGGTGTGGAGGGAGGAAGCCTAGTATTCAATAATTTTCTGGCGTATTCTTTTGAAATCTCCGTTACGTGTTTAAAAGTAATTTTATATAACAATTGTGCAGGTTATTTCAATTTCTTGTAACATTACAGAATTTCATTTCAGCATTTGTTTTAAAAGGTTTAACACGAATAGCATACTTAAGGTATCCGAACACGTTGAAAATGACCAAATTCAATCAAGACAGATATTTTTGTTTTTTTATTTTATTGAATAGAGCTATCTTTTGACTTTACGAAATATACTTCACTTTGTTTCTACACTACCTAGAGGCCAAGTTGCAATCAATTTTATAAAGTTAGAAAAACCGGAAGGGGTTTTTTGATCTACCAGAAGTAGGCATTTAAATTGCTCAAAATCTATCATGGCGAGTCTGATAACTCAAAATATTACATATGTATTTCTGTAAAACTTTTTAAACCTGACATTTACGTTATTTCTAGAGAATGTACTAAAATATTTCTTATTGTATGAATACTTTTTGAATTATGGCTTGTTATTTAAATATTGGTCTCATAAAAAATTAATATTTCTTATAATGTTTACTCAATCAGCTCTAAATTTTCAAATTTTAATAAAAAATTAAAATTTTAGTACGTTTTCTAGATAAATGCATCTAATTTGTTTTCGTAATATTTTACTAATATATGTCTATTACTTTTTTCTCTAACTGCTTTGAAGTTTTTTCAAAAATATCGCTAAGATTTTATTTATAAATGTGATTTTTTTAAAATTCAGGCAATTTATTTTAAATTTTGATAGTTAAATAGTAATATTTATTGGTATTGAGTCCTAAAAGAGCATTCATAATGTTTTAGTGTGCTATTTTGTTAAAAAGTACTCCGAACGTGTTCGGATACCTTAAAAAAGTATTTCATGTATTCAAAAATATCACTGTATATAATATATAAACACTGTTTTACATCTTATTCTTTTATTTTCATTTTTGCATTAACTGCCCCTAAATTAATTTAAATACTATAGATGGTTGAGTGTATATTTTTATTATCATTCTCAGGAAATGACTTAATTAACTTTTTAAAAATTTAATTTTGTTTAGAGAAGCATCACCGCTGCAGCACAGTTGCCGAACCCCCAGCAAAGAGCTAGCATCCAGCAACGTTGCTCTCCAAAATAGCTCCAGGACATCATCCAAGGACAATAACGGTCCTCAGTTGCGTAGTACGAGCCGATCGTCCTGCAAGGAGATCAGCCGCACCTCCTCCAAAGAATCCGGTGTAGGTGGTTCTTCTTGCAATGTGCCGGATAACCGGACCACCCCTAACCAACTACATCGATCCGGCTGCAAGGATCATGGTTTTTCACATTCAGGTGACATCCAAAAATCACTCCGCGAGCAACAACAGCAGCACCACGCAAAAAGCTCCCCTGGACTTATGTCTCGGATGTCCCCTACCCTCTTCAACGACTCCAGGACGTCTTGGGACCAAAAGGAGATGGACGAGGGAGAGTTTTCTCCTGATGGACACTTGTCTCCCTACATGGACTCTATGTCCAATACAGACTGTGGGTCTCTAAGCAAAAGCTCTTCAGATGGAGACCCTATAATTTGTCGCCGAAGACCGCCCACGAGACTCAAGTCGAAACGTCGCAACATCTTATCCTTCCCTCAGGTTCTAGGTCTCGATGAAACGAGACTCGTCCAGAGACGCCATGAGTGTTATGGAGGATCCTCCAGTGATGAAAATAAGTAAGTTTTACATTTGTTAGTCTTCTATGAGTAAGTATTATAATACAATTAAGTAATGGTATAAAGTTGCAGCAGTCCCTTCTTCTGAAAGTCGCAAACAACAAAGGACAGGAATAAAAGCGCTTAACGACTGCCCCGGATAGTGATCCCCTTTCGTCCGAGTCGTCTAATATGTGTACTTTGGACACAAAGATACCCAGTTCTAAGCACCTTGCTTCTAACCATGCCAAGGTCATCATGGGTCATCCTCTTCTCTGTCACCAAAACAGCTTCTGCCGAAGTGGTGACCAAGCACATGCACACTAGATGTCAGCACAGCTTAACGCAACTGGTTGACTATGCATTCATTCTATGGAGAGTATAACTAAAACATTCCCAATAAATCACGACTAACAATCACACCAAACTACCAATCAGTAGCAATGTATTCTCTTACCAACTGCTCGGATGACTCAGAACTTCCATCCAGCTCCTGTCTACTACCAGTTCTTCACCACCCCTTTGCCTTTTCCTCACATGTCAATCAGAGAGAGAGAGAGAGAGAAAACTCAACTTCTCTATTTAGGGCTAGCTACGTCTCTCAGGCCTGTCGGATATGGGATGGAGGGTCGCTCTGCGATCCATGTTCCCAATGACGTTCAGCATATATAAATCCCGACTAGTGATTCAAATGGCAACGGGGCACACATCAACCCGACCCGTCATCTCATCAAGAGACTGCCTACAACGCAATGGGAAAACGTTCCAACGACTCTTAAACTTACTGGAGATGCATATCTGTTGCAGGAAAATGGCTGCAAAAACAACCATCTCCAAATATCGCTCAGAAAGTCCAACAGCGAAAACAACTTTCTTCTCTGGGAAGAGGGTATGCAATGACCCGTCTTCCCGAAGTCGTGAATAACATTAATAAAAACGCTTAATGATTGGAACGGATAAGGATTCCTTTTTGTCCCTGTCGTCTAAGGAAGCGGGTGGGTTCCTAGACGAGTTCCTAGACTCCGTGGGTCAAATAATACCAGGCGCACAAGGACCATTAAATATCTCCTTTTTATTTACTCTGATGTATTTCTCTCGAATTTGTGCGTCTTATTACGAAAATCCCTTTATGTATTTCAGGTTAAATCACTTTATATTCATTTTTGGTGTAGCTACATTTCATTCTGAAAGCATGTTTAAATACAATTAAATTAAAGTTTTTAAATCAAAACAAGGTAAAGTATAAATAAGCAATGACCCCCCCCCCCTTCTTCCCTTCAGGGGGGTGCGGTATCTTGTGTTGATAGTTCCGTGGATATAAAAAAATTAGGGAGCACTAGTCTATAAAGCACGCGCGGAGTAGCTGTGAAACGGTTGGTCGATGGCCCATATAAACATCCGAAATAAAATTATTCATGTTAGTTTTTAATCAAAAATTCTTTCAGATTAACTTTTTTGTTTTGAATTTCTGCAGTGTAAAAATTGAGAGACAACATTAAAGCTAAAGTAATATGAGTAACAAATGTGGTTTTGTGCTATGATTTATTGACACGAGTTTTATTTTTTTGTAATTTGTGCTTGTTGAATTCAATTGTTTTAGATTCAATCCTCGACCTTGTTCGCATTCATAAGAATGTAGCTAGTATTACTTTTTTACATATTATTTTTCGCATTTTCTTAAAATATTTTTTCTTTTTAATATTTTCACTTTTTGTTCTTATTTTTTTATATTTCTTATATTTTGTTCATTTTTAATTGAAATGTATGCAACAAACACATACATACATGTATGCGTGTTTTGTTGTTTATATGCACTGACGTAGCTTGTTAAGGGGGCCGTGTATCAAAAAATTCTTGTAGATCCCTTTAAAATTTCACGATTTTTTGCTTACATATGTTGAGGCCCTGTAGATTGGAAGCCCCGTATCAATAATACAGCAGATACGGCGGTAGCTACGCTCCTGTTTACATGCCTATATATATGTGTGTTGCGTGGAGGCTTTTGAAGATCAGTGATGTAAGCAGATTACTTTTATGTGGGAGGGGTTGTAATTTTTATAAAAACTAAGACAGAGTACCGTCTAATATTAACGTTAAACATTAAAAATATCTTGATACATGGAAGGGGTTTGAACCCTCAAACCTCACCCTTGTGTATGTCACTGTTTGTGACTGTTAATATTCAACACTTAATTTCTTTTTATTAAATGGAAATAAAAGCCCCCCCCCTCTTTTTTTTAATAGTAAAATTAGGGCGCATTACTTAAGGTATCCGACTGGTTGCGACAGCTTTTTTAAAAAAAAATGGAGATATGGGAAATTTTTTGTTATTTTTAGATTTGTTTAGAACATTTTAAGAAAAATATGCTAAAATTAAGAATAGAAAAAGAAATTATTATTACTAAAATGGGAAAAAATTGGTAAAAATTGACACAAAATAGCATAAACGCGGCCCATCTGTACCAAAGGTTTATGAACAAATTTTCAATTTTTTCATTCTAATGTGTTACTATGTTATTCCTTTTTGAAATGACCTTCAGGATAAGAGATATTTTCTTTTTTTACAAAATTTAGAGCACTTTACCTCAGTTATTACATGAAATTGCTTAAAAAAACTATGATTATATTCACATAAAGAACTGTAAATTTTTTAATAAAACAGTGATTGATAAATCTGAAGGTTAAAACAATTCTACTATTATACAGAACTTACAGAAAAATTTCACAGTTAATTATTTTCAAAAAAATCACATTTCGAGTAAAACGCTTTTTAAAGTATGACATCTTGCTTCAAGTAATGGCATCTGCTTTTACTAAAACACTTGTGGTGTTTGTTCTAGTGAACGGAAAATGATAAACTTGATATTTTACAAAGCTAATAGATGGCCTATAAAATAAAATCATAAAAAAAAATTGTCAATTTTTGGCAAAATTCACAATTTTGGAGTAGCCGGATACCTTAAGAAACTTTTAATAAATATTTTTAATAATGATTAATTATTTTTAATAAATATTACAAAAATGTGTATATTTCGGTCACTTTGAATTTGTGTGAAGAGTCCATTTATTTTTCGCAGATCATCCGGACATGCTAGCATGAGTGATGGTCAGTCCTCTTATCTGAGTTCATCTCCTACGGATGGTGTTTTATCGAGGGTTTCCGGACGATTATCCGGAAAAACTGATGAGTCGGATGTCATCGATTCTTCTGAATACAGATTCGGAAGAGGAACACCCCTGAAATCAGTTCCTGAAGATGAAAGACTCTTAACTTCCCATCACTCTTCTTCCTCGTCTACGAAAGTACCCTGCCGGAAACCTGCCACCCCTGCACGGAAACCCCACCGGACTCCATTGGAAGGTGCGTGCGGACTGGAGGACATCCGGCAGGCCATAGAACAGCTCTCTGTAAGGACTCACGGATCGAGGACAAGTTACTCGACTTCCACCTATTCTTCCATGAGTGGCAGCGAATCCGAACCTGTCAGAAGGTTAATGAGGCATTCCAGCCTGGAGACCATCAACACAAATATTACTAGTGCTGACGAGTTCGTGTGGGTGGACAACCACACGCGTTTAGTGGAACTACAACGAGTGCCCTGGTCTAACCATGACATTCTCAAAGTTATGCAGACAGGCAGACTGCGCGAGCACCTAGGACAAATCTCCATGGAAACTGTGCCTCGTCTTTCTTATCTTCTCCAGAGACCTCTTGTTAGAATCGCGAGGGAAACTCAAAGGTTGTCCAAGACCCTTGGGATGTGTACAAAGCAGGAAGTGAGCGGATCTTTGAAGATCGTTCTGTCTCCCGCTTTGGCGGACAGTTGCATCAAAGCATGTCATCGGTCTGCTGCCATTTCCGCCGTGAGTGGTGACCAAATGAAGTTAAGTAAAAGTGCCAGAGCGGGACTTCAGCTGTCTGTGGGGCGGTTCCATCGGTGGATGTGTGATGTTCGAATCGGTTCTTTTGTGCACCAATATGCGGCTATATACTTAACAGCAGCAATCGAGAACCTTCTGGAAGAGATTGTTCTCCAGTGCATGGCTTTGGATGGTTCCACCATGTTCACTGCGACTATGTTGGAGACTGCCATTTCCAACAGCAGTGATCTGTGGGGCTTATTCCAACCGTTCTCTCATCTAAATGCAGGAAGAACAGCCACTGGTGAGTAACTTTTTGTTGACAATTATTTATCAGTAATGATGATTAATCATTTTAAGAAAAAATAGTTGGATTATTATTATTATATTAAGCCATTTATCAAATTTAAGTCATAGAACAAATTTAGAAATATTATATCTGCACTTTTATGCTGACATTTCTTAAATTGTTTATTTATTATAATATTTTATCTCTATAAGTCGGTGTCTCATTATGTAGATTTCAAATTTGAATATTTTAGAAAAAAAGTACAAACATGTATTTTTTTTGCATTATTTAAGTTTTTTAAAATAGTTTTAAAATTTGGGGATGGATTATGTTGAGAAATATTTGTTAGGGTGGATTGCCATTTTGTCTATGTGAGGCAAAATCATGTGATCGAAAGTAAAATAAAACGCAGAAGAATATATATTTGAGTATTGTGATTATTTTCAGAAGTTCATTGTGTTTTTGCTGGAAATGTTAATAGAATATAATTGTCTATTGAAATATGTATCATATAGTATATGTATATGTACGTTATAAGAACTTCTACTGTAAGAGAGAACAGATTTTCAATGAAACTCCTTTCAAAACAGGGAGCAAAATTACGTATGGAAAAATCATTATTGAATATCAAAATTTAAAGAATATCCTTGACTAAATATTAGTTCTTGAATGTTTGACTCAAATGAATAAATCATAAAGTTCAAGTTTTATTTTTTTATATTGTGCAAGAAAAGTGAAGAAAAAAGTAGCGGTTGCTATCAGATTTTTAAACGTATGAAAAAGAATAACTTTACTATCTCTAGAACGAGCCTTGACATTATAAATGCATTCCTTTGTCTTTTTTTAGTATTAAAAATAGACTTTTCTTGAGAGAAATATAATATTGCTTGCAAACTATTAATATTTTATTTTTGGTTGCAATCTTTTACTTATATACTTTTATAGTCAATGGACTAAATTCATGAGGGTCATGTGATAAATACAATCACGTGTTCTTTATTGAATTCAAATGTGATATTAAACTTGTACCTGTTGTTCTACTTCTAAAATTTAAATGAATTTTTAGACTTGATAATTGGATAAAATTTTGACATTCTTCAAAAAGCTTTTCAAAATTTAAGAAAAAATAATAGTGTAAGATACCTTTATGACATGTATACTTTTTTAAATCGTGCATTTTATTTACCCATGTGCATTATTATTGTTTTCAAATATATAATTTTTAAAAGAATCTACACAAATAGTAAAAGTTTGGCAACAGCAAAGAGCATGAACTGATTGGCTGAAAACACGTTGATTGCATTGATCAAGTGACTATGACGTCACACAAATTTATGAATTGATTTATGGAAACACATGTATAGTTGTCACGTGATCATAAAATCCCATGAATTTTCCCACTAAGAATAATAATTTTTGTTGCATATTATACATGTGTATTCTATTTTTTAATACCACCATCTAATGAGCTAATATTTTGGGGAAATACATGAACTCGTCATAGACACTTTTCAGTTAATTGTTAAAATATCTTGGCGAATTAATTATATATATTTTTTTATAAATCTTTTGGTAGTTATAATTATATAATTACGATATATTCGCTGAAAAAAATCGTCTGCTTTTACTGTCTAACTGATAACTGTTTCCTTAATCGATTTCTTTAGCATATAATTTGGGGAAAATGTTCAAAGTTGGAATTTGTTGCTGTGTTTGTTTGATCTGCTTCTTTTTGCAGCAGTGGTTTGCACAATAAAGAATGTATTGGAATAAGGATGATGTGTTGCAAAAAATATCTTGCGGTTTAAAGAATGATAGTTAATACGTTTTCTTAAGAATGGACTTCTGACGAACGTGAATTATCCTAAGTAGTTCGTCGAGAGAAAATATTGATTTGCAAAATTCACTACAATGGAAAAAGTTTTCATAATTTTAGTTAAAAATATGAATAATTGTTTTAACGTGCGTCAGCGCTTGTACAAGGCGGGTCTTCAGTGCTTCTGTGGTGTCACATGATTTGACCGAAATAATGCGGGTTTCGATATTGCGACTTTGTCCTCTTGGCTACCGTGGCTCATCATTTCCTCGGCACAGTTCTATCAAGAATTTATGTAACTAGTTAAAAGTTGCCATAATGTTATTAACGTTTCCATCTTTTGTATATGTTTTATATTTTAGCTTCCAGCATACAAGATGAAAATCACGTTTTTGTTTTTAGCTTTACTTATTGTATAATTAGTACAGTAAAAGGAAACAACAAAAAGTATTCGTTAACTATACACTATTAACAATTGAAAATAATAACCATTCTTTCAGTTCCTACTTTTAGCCCACTCTCTCCCTATATATATATAAATTAAAAAAGTTCAAATTTTCAATCGCTAATAAAATACTTTCTATTCACCCAATCAAGTTCAAATAAATTTTTTTAAACTTGAAGTGGATGATACTTGATGTTAATACACTTTTCTTCCAATTATTAATTCATTAATTACCGGTTTTCGACGCCAACTTAGATTCGTCTCCATTGTTGTAACAATGTAACTATTAAAACAATGACAAGAGTTGGCGTCGAAAACCGGTTTTTCAGCGGAACTAGCCAAACTAGGTGCGCATTGTTACAACAATGCAGACAAATCATGCTCTCTCTCTCTCTCTCTCTCTATATATATATATATATATATATATCTTGTTCAAATTTTCAATCGTTAATAAAATACTTTCTATTCATCCATTCAAAATAGGAATTGACTTAAAATGTTTTCTCTTGTTTTATTTTTGTTATCAGTTCATAAACTAATCATTTTCAAGCAATTGGTATTTTTTTACAGGATTTCAGAGTGATTCGAATTGATGCTACACTAAAAATAACAAAGCTGTTAGTGACGGAGTTGTGTGTAACTAACCCACCAGCTTCCTCTTCTAATTTATTCCATGAACTGAATATGAAAATCCCTTCAAATGAAGTAATTAGGTTTTTGCCAGATTTGGATATCATTTCCATTACACAAATAGCAAACGTTTTAGCAGAGTGGCCATAGTCACGAGCTCATGGCCGACGTTGTTGCAAGTTCGAGTCATGATGCCACTTAATACTTACGTAGCCGATCTGTATTAATTAGAATCCCCTTGTTTTGTGTATATTCGATGTAAAAAGAATGGAATGCCTTTTCTCAGGGAAGTCGTCCTTGTCACTTGATCGTGGTTCAAAAATACGAGGCCCCTATTCGTGCAGTTTCGAAGCACCGAAGCTAATAAATACAATCATTCATTCTCATTAAGCAAGAATATTTTGTAGTGCAATACTCGAACCCGCTTTTTTTAAATAAAAAAAAAATATTTGAAACCGTTTTATAGTTTACTACTCAGACAGTTACTACTCATCAAGGCTTCAAACCGGAACTGAATTGAAAACCGGAAAAAAACCGTTATTTTTTGTCGGAAAGGAAACCTGAACCGAACCGAAAAAAATCTGTTTATTTCGGTTTGATATATCTTTAGTCATTTGGTTACTTAACGTCAACCATATAATTATATCATCATTAGAAGTACATTGCTTCTCGATTTCGTCTTTTGATGTTCACTAGTACTTTTCTGTTTCTGTTTCGCATGAAACTACTAGAAGAAGGCAGACTTAATTCAGTTGAATGAACTAAGATTAATTTTTCGAAAAATACCAGTCTGAGTTATATTTTTCGCATCTCAGCATGCGATCATTCACGGATGTTTGTATAGACTGTTTAGATAGACAAACCAGAACAATTGATCTAGTTGTCAAATGTGATTTTGCTAATGGATAACAATCCCAGTGCACGCCGTTCTCTGCTCACCGCTGGTATCGTACATGGTGGTTAATTGCATCAATTCACCTAGTGTACAAACTAAAAAAGATAGAAATCTTCTAAATTTTTATAAAATTTCATTTTTTGTTTGTGATAAAATTTTATTTTTAGTGCAAATAAGAATATACATAACATAAAATTATTCATTCTGAACGGAACCGAACAGATATATACATTTTTTAGTCGAACCAGAACGAAAATTATTACGGTTCGAAGCCCTGCTATGTATTATAGTAACCCGTACACATAGAATTCCCGAAGTGGGATTTGAAAACATGTGTAATGGGTGTTCTCATGGATATTTCTTTTAACTAACCTCTAGGGCTATTTTACTATACTGATGGAAATGAGAACCTCGCCTTGTGAAGAACTCATAAGGGATACAAAAGATTATTAATATTTAAGTGTAGTGAATGTTAGAAGGAAGGGAAACAGAAGAGGAATATGTAGAGCAGTGTGGCATTGAAACTTTTTCAACTCACGGAACCATTTGGATCACTGGCCTAGCTAGTCCTGAGTGGGCCCCGAATCAAAATTTCTTGCAGACCCTGTTTCGGAGCCCCTTAATATATAAAAAAATTTTTCTCGTATATGTTGGGGTCTCGTATCAATGATACGGCGGTAGCTACGCCCCTGCTTTGGACTACAACGTGTTGGAGGAACCTCATTCCACACTTAGAATACATTCACACATCTTAAAATAATATTTTTAAAGTAGATGAACATGTGCTATATATATATATATATATATAAGAATTTATGTAATGACGATTATAAAAATACATTGTATTTGTTACTAAAAAAAATTTATTGTAGTTTTATATATAATTTACTCATCAATATAATGTTAGTTTGTGATCCAAGAGTCCTGCATATTTAGTGCCTGGGATACATGCTTGCCTTTCCTTACATAAACTATCGAGGTCTAGGTCTACGGAAATGATCTGCAATAGCATTTCATGTGTGTCACGTTTTATTTGCTTTTATATTTTGTTTTTGTTGAGCCATTCAAATTGAGAAATAGATTTCACTTAAACTCATTGTTTTGAATAACATTTAAATGCTTATGGCTGTATGAGAAGATGTGTGCATTTTGCATGAATTTCCAAACTAAGATTTGAGAACTGTTCTTGCTTAAATTTAGATTTGACGTCGAATCTATAGATATTGCGAAAAGTATTTCTCTCTCCTTCATTATAGCCCCCCCCCCAAATGAAAAAAAAGGTGCATTTTCCATTAGAAAACTATTTAGCTTTGCAGAACATTTGGACTAACGAGTAAAATTTTTCTTAGAGCCCGGGATAGTAAATAATAGAATATTCACAATCTAGTAGGTAATACATACAATAAAAAAGTAGTTTAATATTTTTTTATTGTATTGTAATTAAAGTATTGGAAAATAAGGTTATTACGTATAAATAAAATGTTCTGTTAAAAGGACCGAGATGAGCTTTAGATACTTGTAGTTTCATAGAGAACGTGAATCAATTTTGCACACACATTTCAGTGGCGTAACGTACACCCCCGCATCGTGGGGGCGGCAGGGTTCTAGGGGGCCCAAAGCCTGACTGACGCCAAGTATTTACCCTTTGTAAGTTCCGGCTTAGGGTCCAAAACCTGACTTTGTAGGGGTGCCCTAATATTCTCCGTTGTGCCACTGAAACTTCTATAATTCTTTTTTGAGGGGGGGGGGGTATACTTGTGACTTTTCGCGGCCACAAAATTCATTTGAAGAACTCAAATGAATTTTGTGATCCTCGTGTTTTGCACCAGAGGGAATTCTTATTTCTTTCAAATGAACAAAAAAAAAATAAATATACATTGTGCTATATACTTTTATTTCCACAATAAATACAAGAAGTTTGTAAGCTTTTGCAAAAAAGAGAATTTTTTTTTTAATTGCGACTAAATCATACCAGAAAGAGAAGGCACGGGAGGAGGAAGCAAGGGTACGAGAGTTCGATATTGTCTTCCTGCGCGTGACATAGGTGTTCGATTGGCTGCATTCCGCGCGCGAGAGGCATCCGGTTCTCTCCTCCCCCCTCCTCCACGTGTTGAAATCCTCTTCGTTCCAAAGGACAACACCCTTTGAGAAAAGACCCCCCCCCCTCTTCTAGCCCGCAGAGTATTTTATCCATCAAACAAACAAACGAAAAATACCAATAATAAGTGAGGGAATAAAAATGTTATTAAAAGAGAGAGGGAATGAGAAAAAAAATGGCAAAACCTACTTACGGCGCACGTACGCAGGCCTCTGACTTTCGTCCGATGGGTAGGGAAAGGGTAGGGAGGGAGGAGATTGTTGCGAAATAATGAAACAGAGTTAAAAAAAAATGAGCAGTTCCCACAACCGCTTTTCGCACCCTACTATTACTGGTCTGTCCTGGTGATGATACGTATTGGACCGTCGGGAGTTTTTCCTCTCCAGGGAAGACCTTTTCGAAATGGAGGGGAAGCTCCACAAATTGCGGAATTGAAAAAGGATTAACGAGTGTGATTGACACTTGCTGTGATCTAAATGGACAAAAAGTGGTTTATTTATTTTGAAATGAGAGACAGAAATACCCAAAAGGTCTGAAAATTCTGTATGTATGAATTGTACACTTCGTGAACATTTTCTTTTTAAACTTTAAATGGTAATATATTCAACAGTTTTGATTTTTTTTCCCGATTTTGTTATTCAATAACATTAAATTTTCTCTTTTCTCTCTGCCCATGTATGAAACTGTGTAGCTTAACTGCCCTGGAAAAATGTCCTTAACCTATTAGCATCCATCGACGTTTTCTCCTTCGCAAGCATTTTCTTCCTGTTGTGAAGAATAAAATTTTTAACAAGTCATAAGATTTTTCTGATTATTCATTTGACTTTTTTAGATATTTAAGTGTACGCGCGCTCGCATGCATATACAGTAGAACGTTTGGGCCACCTTTGGCCTGAAAGACAGCTTTCATTCGACGTGGGATTCACAAATAAAGGCCTTGAACAAAGTTCATTAGAATTTGCTCCCATTCGTCGTGCAGGCTGTCTCTAGCCCAGATCGTGTGTGTGGAGGAGGAAACTGGGCACGGAATTTGTTCTCTAAAAATACCCATAAACACTCAATGGGGTTCAAATTAGGTGACTAGGGACACTACTTTAGAGGTTCATCATCATGCTCATGTAGTCATGTTTGAACATAGCAAAACGCGTGAACAGAGGCGTTGTCATCTTGGAACACAAGACGTTCTGCCAAAAAGAGAGTCTGAAGCATTGAGAGAAGATGATCTGCGAGAATACTTCGATAATGGTGGTTGTCTCCCTCAAAAACAAACCACGAAAAGACATTGTGCCCCACATCATCACAGAACCTCCGCCAAATTTTACGGTTGGAGCCAGGCAGGCAACATGATATGCTTCTGCTGGTGTTTGCAGACGAACAAGCGTCCGATGTCTGGAATAATGTAAATAAGGATTCATCAGACCAGATGACTTGTTCCCATTGCAATTGTGTCCATTTTAGGTGGTCTCGGCATCACTGTAATCTCTTCATAGCATTCCGCGCCGAAACTAGCGGTTTTAAGATAGCTACTCTACCATGAATGTCTGCAGCATGCAGCTCCCATTGATTAGTTTTCGTGGATACGGGATTCTGAAGGTGGGTGTTTATCTCGGATGTTATCTGCGGCAGTGTAGTCTTACATTTTCGGGCGACTATCCTCTTCAACACCCGTCTCTCATGGTCCTTCAATTACGACTTTCGTCCAAAGTTGTGCTTCACAGAAGTTTTCACAGGTTTGTGTAGGCTTTTATAGCCCTTGACACAGTGCTCCTTGAAACATCTACAAGGTAGGTTGCTCTGGACACCAGACGCTCCAGGGATGCGAACTCGATTTACACACATTCCTCTTTTCACGTCAGAGAGGTCGGACATTATCACGCTTTGCTAAGAACGGAATTTTCTCATGTAATTCTCACACTGCAAATGGCTTAATTGATACCTTCCCTTTCACTGTCACCAGGTGGCACACTATTGCGACACGTGGCGACCTTTTATTGGATGGTCGAAGACGACTCATTTTTAAATGAGCGTTCCTATTATGTTGTCCTATACCTTGTAATAATTGTGGGGAAAACCCAGACATCAGTGTACGAGAGTTAGAAGAAAACTAGCCATAATTAAAACAACACAATTTATTCACAAGTTTCAACAATGACACAAATTCAACAACCCAAGTTACGAAATACACCAACTGATAAATAAGGGAGCAATAGCGAATTAGACGTTATAATTGGCGATATAATAATAAATCGGATCACTTACACTTAGCCGTCCCGGCAATACACTTTCTTGCATTTGAAGATAATTTCTAAAGTAATTAATCCAAATCAATCGAATCCAGTTTAACAAACAATGGTCCAAATCGTCAATCATAATATTAATCAAATGATCTACGAAGTGTTATCGCCCAGCTTTACGTTGTCTTACGTTAATCCTCACTGCTATCCCGTAGATTCTAACCTCTCTCTTTCTCCTTCTCGAATCCGAAATCTAATACTTAAATACACGACACAAAAAAAAAATACATCGCGTCTTCTTCTTCGGAGGAAGTTATCAATTAAATAATGTTTAAAGAAAATATTTCCCCAAGAGGATTATTAGGAAAAACGCGGATAGACTCGTTACAACCTGTATATAAACAATCACCATCATGCCTCTCAGCAGACTAAAAAACTTCCACTTTTACCGTCTCCCACATCGAAACTCACCAGATATGTGATAGAGGACTGTTTTCACAGTCCAAATGCCCACAGGAAAACGCTATTCAAAGCCAACCTGTATATAGGTGTCATATGGAAAGACGTTCGTTAAATCCATCGAGTTTCTCAAAATCTTTCCGTTGACGTGATGTAGCAGTTTGAAAGGGTGTGCCAACTCAGATGGCGTCCTTATCACTTGATCATGGTTCAAAATTACGAGGTCCGTGGTCCGTTTCCAATAGCTATTGTAATGTTTTAGAGTGCGACGTTAATAAACAGTCCCTACAGGATTAAGTTATTGTTTCTTAAAAATGTTCTCTCGATAAGTGAAATAAGATTTAGTGATCCCATACCCCTGAATCTAAGAGAAAAATTATGCGCCCGTCACTTATTTGTATACTAGAGTAGATCATGGTTCTAAAGAGAGAGAAAAAAATTATTAATCGGAATCTACCTATGCCGGAAAGATGTTCTATAATATAGAGATTGGAACAGTGCTTCTCAAACTTACAATATTTGCGACCCAACATTCAACCATAATTTTCATCGCCCCCCCTACCCTCTATACAATAACAATGTATTGAATTCAGTAGTACTATACATTGACGCTAAAGCTACAATAGAACTTTAAACTCGTAAGTGCCATCGACGTATATAAACGTCTCACTCAGCCAAAGTGTTAATTTCTCCGGACGTATAAATACGCGTTTACGAAGTACGATCTTCTCTGTGTATTGCTATCCATAAAATTCTTCCGAAGGCTTTGGAAGACAATAAAAAGACCTTGACAGCGTTTGCGAAGAATTTACTTATTTCAGAGGATTTGTTTATTTATTCCTTTTCTCTCCCCCCCCCCTCCTCCCAATACATCACATATGCACGCGTATGTGGAAAATGGTGGCATTGGGGAGCGAATTGCCCTACTTTTAATCAGCAGTTAAAATGATTGTTGTTGTTGTTGTCGTGTATGACAAAGTGCAAAGGTATTGTATATAACAAAATAAAGATAAAGAAATGAGTCAAAGTTAAGGGATTAATAGTAAACAGTAAAAATTATTAGATAAGTGTTGATTTTTGTGTATAATTTTATATATGACACGCCCATGGGGTCACTGGTAATTATTAAAATTCTTCTTAACTTGGTTTTGTTAATTAATTATAAAATGCATCATGCTGTACTGATACATTTATAAGTCTACTATATCAGCGTAAATGTGTATTTTATTTTTTTTATGTGAGAAAGTTTTAGCTTGTTTACTTTCTGTAAATCAATAATTTTTTTTAAAAAAAATAATATATCGACTTTTCAATACGCTTACGATCCCCTCGTAGAGTTATCACGTCTTCCCTCTTAAGGGGGGAGGGGGGAGCCCTACAATTTGAGAAATGCTGGATTATTATTAATAAACGAGTACTTAGTAGTGAATACTACAAAGGAAACTTAGATATATAACATTTTATGCCCATCTCTCTCTCTCCCCCCCCGCACCGTCAAATCAGTCCGAACCTAGCTTTTCCCCCGTCTCCCACTTTATCGTGCACTGCAATTGCGACAATAGTTTTTTTTTTAATTTGGTTCTGATTAAGTTGTTAAATGTACCTGGTGTTTTTTTTCCTTGTAACTTGTAGGTGTCCTCTCATCGCAATAATTGTCAAAAAGTACTAAAAGTCCTGTTTTTTCATTTACAATTTGACTTTTTACTGTAAAAAAGGCTCAAATGCCTAAACTTTACTCCCCCTAAGGTATCCAACTACTTTCGACAACTTCTTTTTAAAAAAAAAATAGAGATATGGGGCGTTGTTGTTAATTTTAGTTTGTGAAGTACATTTTTAAAAAAAATATGCTAAAATTAAGAAGAGAAAAAGAAATTATTATTACTAAAATTGGGACAAATTGGTAGAAGTTTATAAGAAATAACATAAACGTGGCCCATTCTGTACTAAAAGTTTATAAACAAATTTTCAATTTCTCAATTCTGATGTATTACTATGTTATGCATTTTTTAAATGACTTCAGGATAAGAGATATTTTGATTTTTACAAAAACTAGAGCGTTTTATCTTTGTTAATATATGAAATTGCTTAAAAAAAGATTATATTCATATAAGGGGTTGTAAGTTTTGTAATAAAACAGTGATTGATAAATCTGTAGATTAAAAGATTTCTACTATTATACAGAACATACACAAAAAATTTCGGTTAATTATCTTCAAAACTTTTTTTAGAAATCGCTGGCCGCGTTTGAGTATTTAAAAAAAATACACACATTTCGAGTAAAACGCTTTTTAAGGTATGACATATCTTGCTTAAAGTAATGACATCTTCTTTTACTAAAAAACACTTGTAGCTTTTGTTCTAGTGAACGGAAAATAAATAAACTTGGTATTTTTATAAAGCTAATAAGATGGTCTATAAAATAAAATCATGAAAAGATTTGTCAATTTTTGGCAAAATTCTCAATGTTAGGGTAGTCGAATACCTTAAGCAGGACTTCACAAAAAAATTAACTTTTTATCTTATTTTTTTACTTTTATCTGTACACCATAGAACAGGGATCGGCGATCTAAGGCACGCGTGCCAACTGTGACACGTAGTGCAATCTCAGTGACACTCTGTACAACTCAACAGATTTTTGAGTGGATAGAAATTGATGAATTTGTAATGGAGCCTTATTTGACAAACATCTCCAGAGTTATGGGCAGTTACGGAATTACGAAAAGATCTAAAAGATAACTCCAGATAAATTTAGGTATTTTTTTTAAAATTATTGAATGCTTGCTGGGAATATATTCAATTGTTTGAACAGAGAAAATTGCATGGACTCTGCTTTCAGCTTCTGATTCTACATATCCAAGTAAAAAATCTTTCCTCATATGAAAAAGATTTCGAGTCCGCAAAGAAATTATGTTTAACAACAGAATGCTCACACACAGAATCGTGTCAAATTGAAAGTCACAAATTACACCCCTGATTCGACGATATGAAAGCGCGAGGTTTGCATTAAAATTGTTATTTATCTTTTTATTTAACTATAATGAAGGGAAATATACTTATTTTATGTTGTCTCTTTCTTATTTTAATAAATATGTTTAAAAATATATAATATACGTACAATTTTTTTTTTTTTTTTTTTGCTGTAGGAATAGTTATATTTTATGCTGTTTTTTATGTTATACGAAATATTTTAAGTGATGCAAAATTAAAAAACAGTAAAACTATAAATCTATATTATTGACCTCTATTCCCCAACTCTGCATGCATTATCGCGGGAGTTGAATTGTTTCAAAAATGCCCTTCTGTGTGGTGTGCTGAATCACATTGGTAGATCCGTTTGGCACGCCACAACTAAAAGGCTGCCGACCCATGCCATAGAACATCTTTTCCACATAGACAGATTTTGAAATTCATAAGAGAAAACAATTCGATCCACACACACCGTAATGCATACATTACGTAACACATCTTTAAATCCCTTTGATTTGGTTTTGTTTCATTTGATTAACACTCCATTACATAATATAAAATAGACTGTTAAGGATGCAATTCCTTCCTCAAAAGTTACAATCAGATTGCGAGAGCAACTTAAACGAAAGCGTGCATCATTTCCTACCTTTTACATCAAAGCATATAAAATATTTAGTTTTAGACCTATTCATTTTGGATGGTTTGAGGAAGTTGCTTTTTTTCAATTCCTACTATTAGTTCACACTCTCCCTCTATGTATGTATATTTATATATCTTGTTCAAATTTTCAATCGTTAATAAAATATTTTTTATTCATCCATTATATATATATATATATGAAGAAATCATTTCTGGAGATTTTTCTCAAGTTTCCGGAGTGGCCACCTCCGAACTTTGACTTTTAAGGATGGAAACAAAATGTTTCCGACTTGTGTTTGGTGTTCTGCTTGCCAGGCTTCTCCAGAACACATTCTTGGCTGCCTGGGGCTTACAAAATAAGACCTATATTTCTGGAGATGTTTGTCAAGTTTCCGGAGTGGCTAACATCCGAACTTTGACTTTTAAGGATGGAAACAAAATGTTTCCGACTTGTGTTAGGTGTTCTGCTTGCCAGGCTTCTCCAGAACACATTCTTGGCTGCCTGGGGCTTACAAAATAAGACCTATATGAAGACCCTCTAATGGTGTTGGACTTTTTGAGAGTGAAGGAGATCATGGACTTGAATTAAGTTGGCTGTACATGAAGATGAGTAATAACAACACACACACACACACACACACACATATATATATATATATATAACCTACATAGTAATTGACTTAAATCATTTTTTATGACCTGTGTGTGTATATATAGGTATATAGTCCTTACTTTCTTCACATTGGCAAAGACGACCGGAGGTTATCTTGGAAATAGCTTGCATGAATACTTCGTAAAAACATTTATGAATGAAGACCCAGTTTATCTTAAGACTAAACATAAAACTTCTGATAACTGTTTGTGAAATAATTTTGACTCATTATACGGATACATTAATACCAAAAATAAATTATAACTTTTTTCATAAGAAATAACATGGAAGTAATAATTTTCTCATTTGCTTAATTTGTTTTCTTCTGTAAAATGAAATATCTTATTTGTTTCGCTATTACAGAAAGAATTTTTTTAAAGTATCTGCCTACTTTTCAAAATCAATGTTTGACTGAAATTGAACAAAAATTTTATCCTTACCATTTTGTGTACGAACAAAAATCAAGCAGTCACAAAGAAAAAATCCAATAAGACAATGAAGAACGAAGGTCTACGTTACAAAGGTGATTAATTTTAAACATCTAATATTAAGCATTATTTTCGTAAAATAAGAATCAAAACTTTTCACGAATACTGTATTTTTTGTCAAAGTTATGTTACTTAAAACCTGATATCTCAAAAACTTGTGAATGTATTTATTTCATACTTTGTATTCATGTTATTTAAAGTATGATAAATGCAATGAATTAAGGGTTTAACTTTAATATCTAGAATTTCTGCCTCTTTTGAAAATTTTTTTAAAGTACATTTTTTACGAGTAAACAAAAAGTTTGGACAATTCGAATTTGCTTAGGTCTCTTCCACCATTTTCAGTTATTATAATGATTCTGAAAGGAGATAAATATTAGTTATAGTTGCAAAGTTCTTAAATCGTTTATGCAGTTTAAAAAATTTTTTTAAAAAAAAAAGAGAAAAAAGTCTTGCTTTTCTAATATTAAAATTTTACAATTGAAACAAATGAGTTACTGAGAAAAAAAATTTCAATATTGTTATATAACTCAACACATTTTGTTCTATTCATCATCAACCACATGACAGGAATGATTTTAGCATTTACATTAGATTTTACAAATGATTTATTTCACCCGCACAGCCAGATTAATCTCAATAAAGGCTGCATTTTCATATTTGTATTCTGGCAACACACCGAATGCGAAGACATGTGCTTGATGTGAAGTGAGATAAGTGCTTTTTGGCGTTCAGAAACAATCCGAATAAAGTCAGGCCGAGAGTCATTATTTAAACTCTTTATTCCACGAGGTTGTTGTAAGTTACCGGCTGCCTTGTTAAAGATAGCGTTATGTTGCCATTTATCACACAAATGTCACATTTGTTACGATTATTTACATTGTATCTACTTTTTTGCATCTTGTTGCCGGAGACATTTGGTTTTAATTGATATCCCTCACGGACTGATCTAAATAGATTAAAAAATACTCACCTGTCTCACTGTAGTGACTGATTGTTATCTGAAATAACGAAATAAAAACTAAAAAATATAACTAATTTAACAATAATTGGTTTTCCGTCAGCCAGTGTTCATTTAATGGAATTAAATTAGAATTTAAATTCCCTTTTAGTTCTGTCGTTCCTTGTTATTTATATGGTACGTGAATTGTTAATATTTAACCATAAAATTATTCCTAAATTAGCAATTTTAACATAAGGTGATTTTAAATTCTAAAATTATTTAAACACAAGACTTTTTTTAAAAAGTATAAATGCGATGATTTATTAATCCTACTGGGGGGGGGGATTAGAATTATATTGAAGTTTTCTTTAAATTCCAGCATTCATTTCAGAATTATGTTACAGAAACGAAATATGTATAAAATTAAAGCAATTAGGTACTTTTATTTCTTAATTTCAAACCGTACAGATCTGATTTTTGTTAAGATCTAGACAAAATACATTTTTAACGCTCTTCAACAAATATTCAAAAGTGATCACCAATTTCCAAAAAGAGTCTGAGGGTTTTTTCTTCTTCCAGTCTTATCAATTCAAATCTGAACTTTGATTTTATATGCTAATGTTGGTTTTAAGTCTAGATATTTAGAAAATGAAAATTAAATAAGTGTATTCTATTTTCATTATTGTTCTTGGAAGAATTGAGATGGTTGCATTGAATGTACTAGTTGTGTAATATTTTGAATAAAAATGTGCTTAAAGCTTGCAAAGTTTAGCTCAAAATGCAAAGTTTGTTTATAATAAATTAAAGTGCAAAGCTAGAATATTTAATATACATATTATATAATATATGTAATATAAAGAACAGAAAGATTTCTTATGAAAAAAAGGCTATTTTCTCCTCAGCTGAGAATTAAATTTTTTAAAAAAACTTTTGACGGTGTTTTAGGTATAAAATATATAAGAAAGTGTTTTTTTCCGCTGTCCAATGTAAATAATCAATACAAAGATCTTTAAAAAGACACTCAAAAGTTGCAATTTAGAATCTAAATTATCAGGGCTATACAAACTTTACTGAGAACATTGGCGTAGCGTACACCCCTGCATCGCAAGGGCGTCCAAGGTTCTGGAGGGCCCAAAGCCTGACTGTCGCCAAGTGCTTACCCTTTGTAAAATCCAACTTGGGGGTCCAAATGTTTTCCGTTATGCCACTGACTTAGAATGATCATTAATTAGTTCCTCAAGAATTCGTTATTTTTGCAAACAATCTAATAACGGATAGTGAAACTTTCTTTTAATCATCGTTTATCATTTCAAAAGCTGCATGAATTACATTGAATTTGAAAGAAATGAAATCTTATTAGCCTTTATTATGTAAAGTAAGAATAACATTTTCTTAAAATATAATTTTTCGAAAAAAGAATGATGTAGTTTACGGAAGCTTTCTTGCATCCACGTAATGTTATACATCCTTTCCGAAAATGGATTGCCTTAAACTCCACCAGAAGCTAAGCCATGGAGACGGAAGGTAAGAATACTAAAATGAAAGAATTACTGTTCCAAGTGGAATTTGGCATTCTGGTAGCACTGTCTATAATCGCCAATATTACTTCGCTAAGCCTGAAATCTGTCCCCCACCTCAGAAACTAGTTCAGTAATACTTCAACTTTTTTTTTTACGTTACCCTGACTAACGCTAACCCGGAGTTACACGATTTTCAAATCTCGTCGATTTGTCTTGTGTTTGAGAACTGCACAACTCGTTGACTTGACGAAATTGGTAAAGTGTTACTTTGATCGGGGTTCGAGGATTTTATGCAAATCAGTTCACAAAGACTGTTCTTTAAGAGCGATGAGAATTCATTGTCGCAAAAACAATCCTAGAAATACAGGATGCAACAACAATATTCACAAAATAAATCTCAGAAGGTCTTCACACCTTCAAGAGCTCTCAGACACAATTATCAGTGTCTAAAATACACGTATGTAAAAGATTATTCACAAACGTAGCCGAGATTATCGGTAATCACGGTCAAGGCAAGTTTACTAATCGCTATTCAAAACAATACTGACTCGTTTCGGCGAACATCTCTCTATTTATAGGCCCGGCAGATACTTCGAGAAAAATCCGCTTGCGTCATAGATCGTAAAATTAGTGGATTTCTCCACTAATTTCTAGAAGAATCCAGAGTGTGCTGAACTTAGAAAATGGTTGCCAAAATGGCCGCCAATGTCGCCAAAAATGATGCCAACGTAGCTCTATCGCCAAGATTTCGCAAAGTTCCCATTGAATCGCCATTATAAAGTAAGGGACAGCGTTGCTTGTGAATATATTACAATTTTGACATAAAATAAATATAACAGAGTAATATAAATGTATTATACATCCAAATACAAATTATTTACACTATTTTATACAAAATTCGTAACAATATGATTGAAGAAATTGTCGATCTTGCCAGAGGCAAATATATTTATAATTGGACAGTGATGACGTTTAAGAATTACTGGATTTCCGCAATCTGGAAACTGACAATTGATGAGCTCATAGAAATGCATGAGCTAGAGAAAGACATTGAAGAGCTTGGAGATTTTAGACCCGATACAGTCAGAAGATCGAATGACCGTTGGGAATTTGACCGAAGGCCTCACTTTAATTTAAAAAGGGTTACAAATTTCTGAAAATATAGACTCATACGAAGAGTGTATTTTTTCAACAAAACAAGGTATAAAAATTTTTTAGCTTGCTACGAGAAAATTTTGTGGAAGAAAAAGAAAATTATTCAGCCGGCAGACAAATTTGTTAGGTTTTATAAAACCAATTCCGGCTTACGATTTTGTATTTGTGTATCTAAGATTTTATTCAGCATTTTTTCCCCCTAAATTGTTATTTTCTTCCGTCCACGGCCCCAACTAAAAATAATTTACATGTATTTATACGCGAAACTATACCCAAACTTCGCGAATTCGACTTACGCGGTTATACTTAGTCCCACCTTTCGCGTAAGTTCGAAACGTCCTCCCGTTGGTGTGGTGTGGTAGTTAAGAGAGCCAGCTCAGTTGTCGTCCTCGTCACGTGACCATGGTTCAAAATTACGAGGTCCGTCGCCAAAAGCTCTTGTGTAACTGAACACTGCGACGTTAATATTCACTCACTCAAGCGTAAGTTCGGGGTATTATTGTACATCCGGGTGATCATATTGCAAAGAAGAAAATAAAAGATTTAAAATAATTATTAATTTACTGAAAGGGAGCAAATTAAAATACATTCTGACATAAAAAAAGAAATACACATTTGTTGTTGTTACGTATGCCACCTGATCGACAGTAACATCAGATCAAGGTCCACGAAATTCAACGTGGTAAGGGGCTAGTTTGATTCCTATCGTTCTTTGAAGACATGCAGGCGGCAGTACGATTTGGCTCGGTTCCTCCCCAATTTTGAGGGGTGGTAAGATGCCTCTAACCTCTCTTCCTCTTCCACTAACGCCGCGAGAGGATTTGTGGCTTGACGGCTATTTCGATTACCCCCCCCCCCTGCCGCAAAGACACAAAAAATATAACATAGCTAATAAAAAAAAACAAAATACTCATTTACACTGATATAATATTCTTATAATTGTAGCAGTACCACACAATGTTTTTGATAATTAATTTATCAATACATTAAAAACAAGTTTAATAATTACTAGTGCCTTTCATGGGTGCTTGTCATATATAACATTTAATATTTATCTTGATAATTTGTATGGTTTACAATTAAAGTCGTTTTGTAGCTTTAACTTCTAAGTATATTTTAATTGCATATTGTTATGGTAGAAGGGGGGGGGGAGATGAAAATTATGATTGAAAATTTGGTCGCAAATATTGAAAGTTTGAGAAGCACTGCTGTAGGGTGATCCCTTCTTTTTAACGATGACGGATGGACGGCGATACAGTTACGTTGCCACAATCATCATTTCATTGCATGGTAGGATCTTGAATTTTTTGAACGCTCTTCTCTATTTTATTTCTTCCCGGTCCCATTCCTGGGGGGCACCGCGTAACAGGTGGGTCGGTGATTAGAAAAGCTCTGAATCTCGCTGAATGCCATTAAGTGCTCTTTAAATCCTGAGGCCTACGCATTATTGGTAATTACATGGCATGTTTTTCCCCAGGACTAGAGGTTTGTTTAGAATGCAGAAGGGGGGGGGGCGAGATGGCTGCTTACATAATTTGATTCTAAATCAGGTGAATTCGATGTTGTTCGTTTTGTAGTGGGAAGGAGGAAAAGGGAATGTTTATGCATTTCTTGGTGGGCGTTGCTGTTGCAAGGGGACATTAGTCGAAAGAGACTTAATTGCAGAGATTGGAATTTCATATATAACGAGGAAAGAAAATTATAGGGTTTTGCGACAGGTGGAAATCTGTGGAGGAAGGAAGCATACAGTCACCAGATTTCTGTGAATCCTCTGATTTATGCTAAGCATTCTCGTTTTGTTGTGATGGTTCGATTTGGAATTTTTTTTTACTACTTTTACTCCGCTCGCGTTGATATTTTGCAATTTATTCTTTTAGCATTCCTTTAGAAGGTACAAAAATCACTAAATTGACGAATACGCTATGGACTTCTGAGAGTGAATGAGAGAAAGAGTTTCATCGTACTTTTATAAAACTGCACGAGGGCTATTGGCGACAAAACTCGTAAGTTTGAACCACGGTCAAGTGACAAGGACGACACCTGAGCTGTCTCCTTTCTCTTCTAACTTTCACACCATTCCTACAACAAGACGTTTAAGCCACGGCAGATTTAACGTGCATCGGCCCTCTCTACGCTGCGGGTTTTCAGTGGTACTAGGCTCGAACTCATGACACGCAAATCACGTGACCTTGACCCTTCGGGAAGGTCAAGGTAACAAGAATGGATGGCGCTGTATGCTTGTGAATATTACAGATTTTATTATAAAATAAATGTGCTACAGAAAGTAATATTAACTTATTAAATATGTAGATTTAAATTATTTTAAGATAAATTTAAGCACTAATTAACCCAAATTCGTAACTCTAGTATATTCACGACTGATACTCAAAAAATACTCGCTACTCGTTTTAGTTCTTAACAAAATTTTATTTGTTCAGAGTATTTTTAAAAATATTTTTTAGCATAAAAATCAGATGATAGTTCCCCCTTTCCCGAAACAGTATCTATAGGTAGTACTTTTTATGCCCTGGTTTACAGGGACGTCTTAATGCATGGGCCAACTGGGCCCGGGCCTCACCCTAGGTGGGGGCCTCGTTTCGTTTTTGACTCTTAATAAGATTATGACCGGGATCACTTTAACGGTCAAATATTATTCCCATACATACATATTGTCCAAAAAATAGAGAATTTCAAACTGCATGTCAACTGACAAAAGTAGTAAGACTGTATTATTATGTAATGGCCGTTGTCCAAGTCTAGGTCTAGGCCTAATACCATAAACAATCATTCAACTCATTTAGTTAAAATGCGGTCATCGGTCGAGCCGTTTGTGCCTAGCTTTTTGAGATTGTGAGTCGTGCACATTTATTTGTTTCAAATGACCGTTTGAACGAGTACTTAACAATGCATCAGTGGCGTAACGCACACCCCCGCATCGCGAGGGGGCCGAAAACCTGACTTTGCGGTGAGCCCAAATGTTCTTCGTTACGCCACTGCAATACTTGTTATATACTGTCTATTTTTAAAGATCTAAGGTAGAGCCTACTTTTGCATGGGGGCCCAGGGCCTCAAAATATTAAGATTTCTCTGGGCCCAGGGCCTCAAAGAGTCTTAAGACGTCCCTGCTGGTTTATCACACACAGAAAAATATTTTTACGATGTGGAGTAACGAACAAATCTTTCTAAGGAAAATAACATAACTTTCTAATAATTTTGGAATGATAATAAAGAAATATTGTGAACAACACTACTAATTCTAAGGAACTCCATTTACATTACGCAACCCAATAAATAAGTTATAAATCAATGTTCATCAATAGAACGCACGAGAACTTGTATTCTTTATTCTTCCGCAAAAGGAAGGAAATTCAAGTTTTCTTCACCTTAATTTAAAATTTATTATTGGCTGTAGTCGTTGACTCATGGCCGGCGGGTCGTGAGTTCCATCCCCAGTGTCACTGAAGACCCGCCGTGTAGAGGATGCCGATGCAGTTTAAATCTGTCGAGCTTCAATGTCCTCCCGTTGACCTTGCTGTGGGAGTTTGGAGAGGGCAGAGTCGTCCTCGTCACTAGACCGTTGTCCAAAGTTACGAGGTCCATCGCCAATTACCATCGTGTTGCTTTACAGTGCGACGTTAACATATTTACATATTCCCTCTGTCGTTACATATTCCATATTTACGATGCTAACTAGTTAAATTACATGCAAGAAAGTTGAAAAACTTGAATGCAGTACAACGTCGTTTATCCGAATCAATTGGGACCGGACACCATTCGTATACGCGATTGTTCGGATAACCGGAATCCGAATGCGATCCATGATTTATGAAACCGTACCCTATACGAATATTGAAAATCATCACATGCGGGAAACGTGCTTGAAAAAAAAAGCAAAATAGGTTCAAAATGTCGCAATTTTACCTTTATTGCGGAAAATAATCACTTATTTTTTGCTGTACCGTTGTACACCTTCGTTTTTCCACTGCAAGGTCTCTGATTCTCTTCCGCAGCACTAGTTGAGTAGGACAACACTCGGATTGTTGTTCGTACCACTCCATAGCTGCCTCTAACACAGAAAATCGTCAGCATTTGATGGACCCTTGCTACTTTCGTTGTTGTTGTCCTCGTCTTCATCCGTTTCATCGTCGACAGGGTCGGATTCTTGCACGGAAGTCACGACCTCGTCATCATTTAGCACTTGAAATCCACATTCTCTTTCGTTTGCTTCCCTCGTAGTTTTTCTTTTCTTCGCGCCATGTTCAGAGTCAAGTTTGGACGCAAAATTTAAAATGGTTTCTCGGCTTTTTTTTATGCCACACACCCAGAAATTGTTGTTTTTCCAACATTATAAAACTGTGCTAGAGACGCTCCACTTTCTCCCTTCGCGAGACGGTTCAATATTTCAAGTTTAGTCTCTATGTTCAAGACGTTGCGCTTCCGTTTTAAATTCGAAGCCATTAGTGAGTGACTGAATATTAACGTCGCACTGATTAACGTCACGGGGCCCCCAATACTTATAGGCCCCAAAATATGGAAGCAAAAGCTCAAATATTGAGAGGCTCAAAATGGGACCACCGAGGCATTTACATACAGGTCTAACTCAAGACTAGCTACGCCAGTGTGTGGCGAGAGAGAGAGAATATTAACGTCGCACTGATTAGCAACACGAGGGCTTTTGGCGACGGTCCGCGTAATTTTGAACCATGGTCAAGTGACGCGGACGACACCTGAGCTGGCACCCCCTCTCCTAATTACCACACCACACCAACGGGAGGACGTTTGAGCTCTCGACAGATTTAACGTGCATCGCGCCCCTACACGGCGGATCTTTAGTGGTACTGGGATCGAACTCATGACACAATTTGAAGCCATAGCAGTTCACAAAAAAAAGAGAGAGAGATAATGTATACACTCCTTCACTTGGAAACAAACCGACCTAACATTCCGCGCAGATGTTTACCAAATCACACAACTGAAATTCCCCAAATATCCCTCACCTTGGGTTTTCTTGTCACTTTTGGCCTCACGCGAAACAAATGTTAAGCATTGCACTGTTCGAAAACGTATCCAGACTTTGGTTCGGATATTTGACGCTCCGTATAATAAACGTTCGGATAAACGACGTTCTACTGCATGCATTTAAAAGGGCATAAGAAATGTAAGTCTTGCCTGGTTTTATCTTTTTTTTTTAGCCGGTTTATTGAAAAATATTTTTATGATCGGCTTAGCTTGTTGGATGTGAATTTTCAGATAGTAAGTGAACATTTAAAAAATGCTTGCAAAAATCAAAAAAAGAATAAAAATTCAAAAAAATATATATATATTTTCACTTTTTTGAATGCATTTTATTCTATGAAATTAAAAGCAACGATCTAGATTTGAGGAGAAATGTTTTTTAAAAAAAATCAATAGGATTAGCTTTGATTTCGAAAATTCCTGTTGAGTTCTAAAAAAACCCTTTAAATTCGCGCGTATTTCGTTTCTAATCCCTTCCACCGACATACCCCTCTTCTAATATATATCATTCGTTTCTTCCCGCTTATCGCTAGGATTAACGGTTATGAGCACACACAAAAAATATCGTCTGAACTTTCATGTTCTAGATGGGGTCACAAACTTTGTGTTCCTGAAGTGCCAAATTTTGCAGCACAGCTTCAAATTCTCCGCGCGATTTAATCCACTACCTCCCCTCTCTTTTGTGCATCAACCCATTAGTGGTGAGTTACGACCAAAGAACCTCCGTTTAATAAAACGGAAATACTGTATTTTTGTGGAAGTTCTTTTGGAATGTTTTCTACTTTGTTACAGAACATCTCTCTCACTGACCTTGAAGTTCGCACGTTCTTCCGATTTTTTTAACTGGTGGACACAGGTATAAATCCCGAAGCGTCCCGTATCTTTCTTTTTTAAAAATTCTTTTATGTGGGAGGTTGGAAAGCCGCTTTTTTATTATTGCGAGTTCCTTTCTTCTGCGCCATTTTGTTCGGAATTTAGCTTTATTCGAATTCGTATAATTTTTTGTTCGTTTTTTTTCCTCCTGTTTTTTCGAAACATTTTATCTCTTCCTTTCAGATTCATTACCGGATCTTGTGGAATGTGTCCTTTCAAATAAAACTGTGTAGGGATTTTTTTTTCATTGAATAGTTTTCCTCTGCGTTGCCTAAATGGCAAGTGGAATTCGATGTAAGATAATGTAATGAAAAGATTGTTCGATTATTTTCTTTCCACGGGAAGCCATTGTTGTCTGGTTCCGTTTCTTTATCATTGCCACTGGATATTTTGGTATTTCACAAATGCGTCATTACAACTGGAACGGTTGTTGTAAAAGAAACAGTTGAGAACCGCATTGGGTAATATTAATGATTATGCAAACGAATTTCCCCATTTTCCTGCAATTTTCATATGTTAACACAATCTGGTATGATCTACATCACAGGTTCCCAAACTTTTTTGTCTCATAGACCCCTTGGCATGTTTTTTGGTTTAGCGTAGACCCCCTTCTTATAACACAGATTTTTTACAAATTTATCAATTTAAATGTCTTTTTGACAGCTGGTATTGTGCTACTTACTTTAAAAGATTTAAATTTCTAACTGTAGTGAAGTATAGTGTTTAAAACTTAAGAAGCACATGTTAATTAATGAAATTAAAATTTAATTAATGCATAAAATAACTGAACAACAAACAAATGCTTTTAATGGGAGGGATGAATCTAATGTTTCAATAACAAATTTTCCACATTTGGCATCAATCTTGTCAGATTTAACCCTAAATCTCATCGATTAGAGCATAAGTTCTCAACGTGGGCGATAACGCCTCCTTGTGGGCGTTTGAGGCTTTCAGGGGGGCGTTGAGGTGGCTCTGAGGGGCTTGGGTAGATTAACCATAAAAGACTAAAAAAAACACGCTGATTACGTACTAACAAAAGTAAACTTGAATACTGTTTACCTTATGTTGATTGTATGTATTTAAATCATTCCTATATCAGATGTATGAAAATTCACATATTTCGGTAGTACGGGAAGTGGATGAAAAACTTAAAAGATTACATTACATCCAGACGTACATTAAATTGAATGATATAGTACATTTTAATTTCTGTAGTGCACGTGTTGTCTTTGTGAGCAGTAGGAAACATGTTTCGTCCGCTGCATTTCATTACATATATTATCCAAGAAACATAATTAAATATGTTAACCAGGAATTAACGTGATTCTTTAAAAGCTGAAACTGTCAATTTAAATTTATTTTAAAAGCAATAGTTTATTATGAATTACTTAGTATCATCAAAGACCCTGCCTGTTTTTATAACAGGTAATCTAAAAATCTTTTATTCCACTTTTTTAAATGAAGAAGAAATTCTGTAGCGTTTCAATTCCAATACTATCCTACCTATGACTAAAATATATAATATTACACATTTAAATATATTTGTGGCAATAGATATTTCAGATTCGCAAGTAAAAAAACTGGGACTTAAGAAAAAAAATATTTAAAAAATATATTCTTTTAGTAATAGGATATTTTCTAAGACTTAACTCTTATTTTCACCATGCATTATGTACACTCTTATTTCTCTAGAGTGGGAGGGGACGGTATAGAAATATTCATTAGAAAAGGGGGCGGTGTCGAAATATTCACTAGAAAAGGGGGCAACTACGAAATATTTATTAGAAAAGGGGGCGATACCGAAATATTTATTAGAGAAAAGGGGGCGATACCGAAATATTTATTAGAGAAAAGGGGGCACCAGTTCAAAAAAGGTTGGGGACCTATGGATTAGAGTGTCCAGTCTTTTCTTCTTTTTTCTCTGGAGTTTGGCAACCTGGCTGAAACTCCTCGCTAAGAAAAGCAATTAAAAACTTTCTAAAGATATTCCATTATTAGGGATAAATAATAGGAATATCTTTTTGAAGCCAAAAATGCTGATATCAGTTTCTAAACTTTACTTCAATATATTCGCTAGAGTCTATTCCTATCAATTCCTCTCGTAATTTGACATTCCTCTTTCGATGTGACCGTATGAATTCATTGCCTACTGTGGTATCACTATAATCAAAGCATTCTCAAATCTAGTTTCAAAATCTGAATAAAGGGCTTTTAAATGTTAAAATATCATTTTCCGGACAGATTCTCGGTGACAAATTGAGAAACTGGGAAAATTTTCTTTAATTTTTTACTCCTTTAGCTTAATTCTGGCAAAAAATGCCGAAATGATGGTCGTTTTAATAAAATTTATGCTGTTGCCTAGGAACTGCAAATTAACCTCATTAAATTTAGAAAATGTATTTGTTAAATAAGTATTTGATTGATCAAATTTTCATTTAAAATTAAAGTCATGATCTGATTAAATGAGAGCCATCATCGTAGACCTCCATTAATACTTCATAGACCCTCAATTTATTTTTTCACTGCCGTGGACCCCTTGAAGGTCGTCATAGACCCCTGGGGGTCCATATAGACCACTTTGGGAATCACTGATCTACATGCTTAAGTTTTATGATATATTGATATATTTCATGTGTATTGATTCATGTTGTCAAATGATTCATCAATCCTTTGTTGCATCAGGTAAATTTTAGTAAACAGAAAAGTATAAAAGTTCTTACTCTTCCGTAAAGACCTTAACATAGAAGTAGGCAAACTTTTAAGGCAGGGGAACCAATTTGTGTAAGTGAAACAAGACAATTAAATTATCAAAGAGCCTAAGCTATTATACGCAGGGACGTTTTAAGGCATGGGCCAATTGGATCCAGGGCCTCGGCAGCAATAGTGGCCTCGTCTCATTCTCACTCAACCTTAATAAAATCATTATTCGAATAATTTCAACGGTGAAATGTTATTTCCGGTTGTATTCTCTGAAAAACTGGGAATTTCGGACAATATGTCAACTGCCTACATCTGATGACCGTCGTCCATGTTAAGGCCTAACACCCTACACCAGCCATACTCATTCTGCGGCCCACTAGACCTTTTTAAGTGGCCCGATCATGGCCCATTGCTCTGAGAAATTTATTTATTTATGAAATTTGTTAAAAAATCAAAAGCATCAATTTTGCTTTCGGCGTCGTATGGGAGAGAATTGAAATATTTGTATTTTTTTTCTGATTAGTAGTAATTAAAAAAGCAAAATAGTTTCAATATTTTTGATCAATTTCCACAGTTTAAATTTTCTTTGTTTAAGCATTTCTCCTTTCCCCTCCCTTCATTAATTCTCATGTTGTGGCCCGCGTGAAATAGCTAACATATCTATGCGGCTCAGCAGAAAAAAAGGTTGAGTAACCCTGCCCTACACCATACACCATCATTACTTATTCAATCAAATGGTTGCAGTCGGTCGAACGAGTTTGTGCAATTGTAAGTCATGCACGTGTATTTGTTTTGGGTTATTGTTTGTACGAATATTGACAACGTATGCTATGTAATGTCTAATTTTAAGTGTCATAGGTGGAGCCTACTTCTAAATAGGGGCCCAGAGCCTCAAAAAGTCTTAAGACGTCCCAGTGCAAACGGTTGTGCTGGAGGGGAAAGGACTTTGGTAGCGATTGCAACTCTCATGCTGCACACAATTAATATTTTTTATTACATTTGAATACAATTTGACCCCAAGTAGTACAGATTATTCATAATTCTCTCCGAGGTTTTATAGAGCGGTGGTAAAAAAAAATCGGACGAATACAGCAAAAAAGAACGAATGAAATGAATACAGAAAAAATTAAAGATTTTTTGCTTAGTATGTGGATATTTGATCACCATACATCAGTGGTTTTCAAACCCTTTCGACACAAGGAACCCCTAGAACTTGACGTTGTTTTCATGGAACCCCATACACTTAGAATACATCTTAAAATATCAAAGAGCCTAATCTATTCATATGCATACGCAGGGACGTCTTAAGGCATGGGCCAATTGGATCCAAGGCCTCGGCAGCAATAGTGGCCTCGGATCAGCTCGGTGGCAGCATGTTATAGGTAGTTTATGCAAAAGCAATTAAAAAAGTATTGAATTTATAATTAAAAAATTCTAATCTAATTTTTTAATATAATTTACTCATTAGTAATATTAGTTTGTGATCCAAGTGTCCCTACCCATGCATTATATTAAGTAACCACTGGCGTAGAGTCATGAGTGGGCCTTGTATAAAAATTCTTTGGGGGCTCTTTTCTGGATCCCTTAATATTTTACGATTTTTTGCTTGCGCATTTTGGGGCTCCCGTAATTGAGGCCGCGTATTATTGATACGGTGGTACTACGCCCCTGTTAGTAACTGGGATCTGAATGGCATTAAAATGTTTATTTCTGTGTATTTTGCACTAGAATTCGGAACAGAACATTTAAGGGCAGTTCTTGCTTTAATTGTCTTGTTTCACTTACAAATTGGCTCTAATGTCTCAAAAATTTACATACTCCTGTTCTAGGTTAAAATTTTTTGAATTCACCTCCTGATTTGTAGGATTCATTTACTTATAAATCAGAATTTTTTCGTTTTATGAAAAATTCATTTGTATATATAAAGGAGAAAAGCGACTCACTCCTCGCGATATCTCCGCAAGTGTTAGACAACAGGCTTGAAATTTGCTAGGCACGTTCCATTCATAGAGTATAGATCCGCTAAGAGAACAAGTTTTTTACAAAAATCGACCCCCAAGGGGATTAGGAGGGGTCAACGGCGTTATAGATAAAAATTGTTTTTAAATTATTGGACCAACATACTTGAAATTTGGTAAGCATGTTTGTTTTGTTGAATTGAAAACCGCTAAGAACGGCTCTTATGGAAATCGACTCTCAAAGGAGCTTTTTTTCCATAAAAATTCCATTTTTGAACTATTAGATTTAGACTTGAAATTTGAGAAGCATGTTTATTTTATTAAGTCGAGATCCACTATACAAATGAGTTTTCGGCAATCTACTTTGAGGGAGGTGGTACAAAAGCTTAAAAGATAATTCTACTTCAATTTTAGAAGATTTTAGAAGCTATTTTATAGAAGTACTGCTTTTTTTAAAAATCGAGATGATAGCTGTAAGAATGTTTTTCAATACAATCGAACGCTTAATACTTAATCAATAACTTATATTTTTGTGCATCAGTGATTCCTTAAGTGGTCTATATCGAACACTAGGGGGTCTATGTCGACCTGCATGGGGTCCACGTCAGCAAAAAAAAAATAATTTGGAGGTCCATGAGGTGTAAATGGAGGTCTACGGTAGTAGCTCTCATTAAACCAGATCGTTGACTTTAATTTTAAAAGAAAATTTAATAAAATGGAAGTCAGATTTTTCCTATTTAACCGATTTATTTACTAAATTTAATGAAGTTAATTTGTAGTTGCAAGGTGACAGCATTAATTTTACTAAAATAAAGACCATCCTATTTCAGCATTTCTTGCCAGAATTTAGCTCAAGGAGTATAATATTGGACGTCGCGAGTTTTTACAGTTCCTCAATTGGCTGTAGACAATCTGCAGGAAAAGGACGCGTTTTAAACCACGTTCAACATTTGAATGCCCTTTATTCAGATTTTGAAATAAGTTTGAATATGCTTTGACTATAATAATTACCACAGTGGGCAATGAATTCATAGGGTCACATTGAAAAAAAAATGTCACACTACGAAAGGAACTGATCGGAATTAGCAGTAACGGAGATTTTAAAGTAAATTTTAGAAACGGATGCCAGCAACTTTGGCTTTAAAAAGACATACCTGTTATTTATTCCGAATTATGCAGCATTGCAAATAAAAAGACTGGACACCATAACCGAAAGAATTGATGGTTAAACTTGATAAGATTCATCCAAGGTATCGAAAATTTGTTGTTGAAGTACTAGATTCATGCCTCCTTATAACATTTGTCAGTTACTTGATGTATTAACTAAATTTTAATTTAATTAACATGTGTTTCTTAAGTTTTAAACTCTATACTTCACTACAGTTAGAAATAAAAATTTTTTAAGTAAGTAGCTCTATACCAGCTATCAAAAAGACGTTTAAGTTGATAAATTTGCAAAAATTCAATATTAGGTAATCAGGGGTCTACCCAAAACCGAAAAACATGGCAAGGGGTCTATGAGATAAAAAGTTTGGGAACCTCTGATGTACATAAACATCACATAATCATGCAACATTATAAAATACTCAGCGAAACGGGCGTATAACAGCTAGTACGAATATATTGCAATGTTTCCTTCCCGTTATGATATTGTGGATGATCAGGAGGAAAAAGACACGTTTCTGTCATGGCTACGTGTTTGTGAAGGGGGGGGGGAGAGTTCGTGTCGCCCGGAGAGAGGATGTCAAGACGGAGGTCGCCGATCTGGATTCCTGCGGGGTCAGGGTGTCCGCCTCTCTCTCTCTCTCTCGCATTCTTCTCGGACATCTCCCTCCTTCTCTCACGGAGCTGGTGGCCAAAGAAGTGTTTGTTTTGAATAGTGACACATTTAACCCCTTCTCTGTCGAATTTATTTCTTCTACTTTCCGATCTAAAAACAAGTAATATAAAAACAAATTTTTACAGTCGATTCCTACTTAGATCAACAAATAAAAATTTTCTTTTCTTTTCTTTTTATTAAATAATTATGTTTATATAAACATGTATATATTTATTTATATAGCGGCGCACCCAAGGGGGTCTCTACGGGTCCGGACTCCTCCCCTCAAAGCCCTTTCCCCCCATTGATTATAATCCTGTGTATATAGTACGTAAAATTTAATTAAGTATTTGTATCTATAATTTATTTTACCAATTATTTATTCAATAATTTTTTTACTGTTTTATGTTCCCGATAATCGATAAACTCAAAAGAATATGTTTGGTTGTGTTTTGGGGTATGATACAAGATGGTTGACTTTTGACCCCGGACCCCTCCCTTGAAAAATTCGTGTGTGCGCTACTGATTTATATAAATATGTATTAATACATATGACAGAATCTTCATAATATTAAGTGGCAAAATAGAAAGCAAATTTCCTTGCAGTTTTCCATTTTCCTTTCTATATATGGTGTTGGACTATTATTTTTGTTTGTTACTATTTATTCGCTTTCTTTTTTCTTTTTTTTTTTCTTTTCGTTTCTAATTTATGAAGCTGACCAGTGGTGTATAATTTCTCATTCTATCCATCTCTTGTAATGCTTCATTATTGCAATGAACCTTTCCAGTGAGTTTCGAGCAGTCCAGTTCTTCAATTAATTAATTAAATTTAATTAATGAACAAATATTTTGGAAAAAAAATTGTATTAACATCAAGTGCCATTCAATACAAGTTTAAAAAAAAGTATTTCAACTTGAGGGGATATATAAAAAGTATTTTATTAACGATTGAAAATTTGAACAAGATATCTAAATACATATATATAGGGAGAGAATGTGAACTAATGAGGCCCAGTGGTCGAGTGGTAGCGTGGTGGTTCCATCTCTTCAGTGGGTCGATAAATGAGTACCAAGCTTGCTTGGGGACTAAACACTGGGGGTTTCACTTCAGACTGACCACCTGATTAAAATATCTTCTCATGCACCTCAGCGTCTATTGGTCACGTATACTGAAATGGGTTCAGTCGGCCTTGGCCTTTATGGGCTGTTGCGCTACTAAGTTTAGTTTAGTGAACTAATAGTAGAAATTGAAAAAGCATTTTTATAATTGCAGAAATTTAATATATGTTCTATTCTAAATTAAAAAATGTAAAATATTTTTATCACTAGGCCGTTTTTTTACTTGCTCTGCTGGTGGTAAAATATATAATGTACCCTTCACTGATCTATAGTTTTCGCTCAACGGAGCTAAGTTTCAAATTTTAAAAAAATACTCTCTGTTAACATACTATATTTATTCGAAAAAAGCCGCACTTTTTTCCATTGTAAATGCTATCGAAAATCTGGTGCAATTTAGAATCGAAGGCCGAAAGTATTTGTTGGATGGGGGAAATTGAACAGGATACTGATATAGTTAAAACAATTACAGGTTCATGTATTTAAAAGATTTTAATACTGGTAACATATATAAATTAATTATTGTTCTATTTTTGTTCTCATTTTAAGTTTTTTAGATTTCATAAATATCTGATTTTGATAAACCACTTTACTCTATTTTTTCACAAAAACATGTTGAGAACTTGGGGTGTGGCTTCGATTCGAATACATGCGATATATATTGATTGAACTGCTTTTGATAAATACATGCATAAAAATAATTAATAGAACTATTTGTTTACAAATGTTTCGGAATAGATAGAAACAATTTCAAATAAGTAAACTGGATAAAGATGTTAAAATTCTTCAAAATTTTTCCCAATTTTTTTTAAAATTCTTTTGTTACATGTGTATTTTTAAATTGAGGGCATTAATATAATTAATTAAAATAACAAATACTTAATTAAATTTTACGTACTATATACATAGAATTATAATCAATTGAAAAAAAATCAAGGCCTTTGGAGGGTGCGAACCTGGGGCCCCCTTCTTTCCCTTGTGTGCACTACTGATGGTGTCTCTTTCACCAATTATATATTTTGTTTTTGTTTTTAATCCTCCATAGTCTGACGAAGTCAGACAGGATCCATTAAATCGTTGACTCTCAAAAAGTCGAGCACAAGAAGGGAATATGTGTTGATATCTTTTCTTCCGTATCTTTTTCAAAGCGTAATCAATAAATCTCTAGAAATATGTTTTTTATATAATGAATTAAATAGACACACACACACTGAAAAAACAATGTATACCCCATCCCAAACTGACTTGCTTCATCTTCGATTTCTTGTGAGGCGTTTCTTTTAACGTGTATCTCTTGTTTATATATATATATATATATATATATAATATATATTATATATCATTTTATTGATATGTGTGTGTTTTTGTCAATTTGTATAAAGTGGTCATGAACATAAGGCCGGCGCGTCATGTTTTCGAATTTTGGTGTCATTAAAGACCTACCGTGTAAAGGTTGATGTTGGTTAAATCTGTTGAGGTTCATAATCATCTCGTTGGCGTGATGTGAAAGTTTGAAAAATGTGGTATCAGTCCAGGTGGTATCGTCCTCGCCACTTGACTGAATCTGAAAATTACGAAGTCCATTGGGATACTGTAACACAATGTAAACTAAGATTTTGTTTAATAAAGACTGAACGCGGGGGTGGAAGTTTCCTGGGGGATCGTTTTGTTGCTCTAATCCCCTTTCGAGTGAGCTCGGTTCCCTTGGGCATTCCACCGAAAGTCCTAGTGTTGCTTTAGATTGCGCGACATTAGTTAAAAATCAAATCAAAGTGTATATGTACAAAACATTTCGCTTAATGTTTTCTACGAAAACTCCTTCAATAGGGATGTAGTGGCCGCGGTAGCCAAGTGGTCTAGACATCGGATCGTGGCTAGCATGTCATGAGTTCGATCCCAGTACCACTGAAGACCGGCCGTGCAGGGAAGCGATGCACGTTAAATCTGTCGAGAGCTCAAACGTCCTCCCGTTATTGTGGTGTGGTAGTTAGGAAAGGGGGGGGGGTGCCGGCTCAGATGTCATCCGCGTCACTTGACCATGGTTCAAAATTACGCGGACCATCCCCAAAAGCCCTCGTGTAGCTGAACAGTGGGACGTTAATATTCACTCACTCCATAGGGACGTAGCTTCCGCCGTATCTATGATACGGTGCCCCCATATATGTAAGAAAATCGTAATATGTTGAGGGGTCCTAAAATAGGACGTCTAAGAAATTTTGATGCAGGGTTCAAGGTCGCTTTTCCACTTGGGCACACTAGGCTCGTGCCTTGGGTGCAAGAGATTTGGGGGCAAAAAAAGAGAAAAAATAAAAATTACATGGAATATACCACCGTTTAGCGAGTCACAAGAGAAGCATTCCTGTCCTTAAGGGGACATAGTACGATTTAAGCAAAAATTTAAAAAAAATTTAAGGATTTTCAAAAAATTTTTTGGTTGCCTTCTATATGTGTATACTATGTAAAACAGATTTTGTGCTCAAAATTTCATAAAAAGCTAGCCATTTAATTTTTTAAGAAATAACTTAAAATTACTGAAGTGATTTTAAAATGTTACTCATCCTACAAAAGTTTACATACACGCATGAAATTTGATTTACAAGTACGTCAAACTATGCATAACAAAAGTTGGTATGGGTTTTGCGATCACATAATTGGTATTCGTACAATACTTCTTTTTATGAATGCTTATAGAAAATTCCTTAAAAAAACGTACAAATTCTGTGTTCAATTATTTTTTTTAAAAAAAATAAGTATTGCTTTTCGGTTCAAAAATGCATACCATCTTTTGTTACATGTACTATTAGCAATAGGTAAAAAAAAATTCAAAGCATTAGGCACAATAGAAAAAATGTCTTGACATTTTAAATGAAGACAAACTAGTTATTTTATCTTTCGAGTTAAGTAAATTTAAAGTTTTGATTTGCCATAGAGATGTGAATAAAAACGAACGCAAAAGTTATCATAATTCTGTGTTTTTTTAAGTTTAGAGCTTTCAAATTTTGTCAAATTATAGAAAGGTATATAAAAAATAATTAAAGCTAAAAAAATTAAATTTGATTTTTTGACCGATTTTTGTCAATTGAATCGTACTGTGTCCCCTAAAGAGAGTGAAGATTGAAATGAGATTTATATGGAAAATGAAAATCATAACACTCTGAAGTTGCTATGCACTTAAAATGATATTACAATGAAAATTGATTGCAATGTTGTCATTGATGATTTTGCAATGATCAAAGCTCGAAGGAAAGCTTTGTTGTACTAATACAATAACAGTGACTTAATAAAGAATAAAAATGTCTAAAATCAAAAGATTGTAACGCGATAAGCGATGATAAGATAATTAACAAGCAGAAAACAGTTCATATAATAATGTATACTCTACACCATAGGTTTCCAACCTTTTTTTGAGCTAGCGCCCCCTTTTCTAGAAAAAATTTCGATACCGCCCTCTCCCACTCTAAAAAAATAAGAGTGTATATAATACATAGTGAGAAACAAGAGTTAAGTTTTAAAACATATCCTATTACTAAAAGAATGTATTTTTTAATTTCATTTTTTTTCCTAAAGCCCCAATTTTTTTTATTTGCGAATCTGAAATCTCTATTGCCACAAATATATTTAAATGTGTAATATTATATATTTTAGTGATAAGTAGGATATATTGTTTGAATTTCAACGCCCACGCTACTGAATTTCTTCATTTAAGAGAGCGGAAAAAAAGTTTTAGCTTACCTGTTATAAAGACCAGCAGGGGTTTTGATGATACGAAGTAATTCATAATAAATTATTGCTTTCAAAATAAATTTAAATTGACAATTTCAGCCTTTAAAGAATCACATTAAATCCTGGTTAACATATTTAATTGTGTTCCTTGGATAATATACGTAATGAAATACAGTGGACGAAACATTTTTCCTACTGCTCACAGACAGAAACAACACGTGCACTACAGAAATTAAAATGCACTATATCATTCAATTTAATGTAGGTCTGAATGTAATGTAATCTTTTAAGTTTTTCATCCACTTCCCGAACTACCGGAATATGTGAATTTTCGTACATGTGATATAGGAATGATTTATAAATACATGCAATCAACATAGTAAACAGTATTAAAGTTTACTTTTGTTAGTACATAATCAGCGTGTTTTTTTAGTCTTTTATGGTTTAGCTGCCCAAGCCCAACCGTGCCATCTCAACATTCCCTAATTTTCTCTGGGTCTTTTACCACCCCCTTGAAAGCCTCAAACGCCCACAAGGGGGCGTTATCGCCCACGTTGAGAACCTATGCTCTATATTGTAATTGCAAACGATTTCATTAATTTACTGTACTAATTTACAAAAGTGTGAATGGGTGGTACGTGATGACGTAAAGCAAGAAATGAATAAGAGTGGCCAAACTATCCCACTACCCTTTCCTTACAGCGGCCGGTTGCCAGTCCGGAACACGGAGGGTTCCTAGGTGTTGGATATTAGAAAGATTCTCCAAAGAGCAAAAACAAAGAAAGGGAAAATAGAAAGAGAGTCCAAAGGAAAAATCCCTCCCGAACCAAAACTGGCAAAATAAGAACTGAATAAGGGAGTGCTCTGTGGAAAAAGTGTGGGGGTGGAACAGTTTAAAATGCCTAGGGTGCCTGGGAGGTTAAAAACAGCCCTAGCAGGGCCCACTCAGGGGTAGCTACACTATTGTCCTTCCATTACATTTTAAAAACAATTATCGAATCCTCCCTTCCCCAGCCTATATACATTTCGATAATTTAAGATTTAAACTGTTACAAGAACATCATACTCAAAAAATATTTATATGTAATACTATTCTATTTCCATCGCATCATTAGCACAAAAAAAGGTAAAGAGAAAAAAAAAGAAATAAAATATAACTCATCTCCATACTCGAACTAAAATAATGAAATGCTTAATTTAAAATAGTATTTCATCTACGTCTCTCATACCCGGAGGAAAAATTTCATTCGACGGAATATTGCATGAATTTTAATAGATTGAATCTTTAAACAAAATAACTACGTAATGAAAAGTGGTTACTCCTAGATGAGAACCCCATTAACCCAGAGGCTTGCTTGAAATATTCACATCGAGTCTAGTAACCCGCGCATCAGTTGTGGGATGGACTCTGTCAAGGTCAAGCAATTACCCAACTTCCCCTGGAAGACCAGGAGATGATTAACGATATCTTAAGTGAATAAATATACCGATCGCAGCCGTGGGAAACCTGATTTTTCTTTGTTTGTTTGTTGTTCCTTCGATAGCTGTGTGAAAAAAAAGAGTCTCGATGTGTCTCTGGAATGCGTCCTTCTTATTTATGCATTCTGAAGCTGGGAAGGTTTCGGGAAAAAGTTTCGGAGAAAAATAAATGGCTTTCCGAAACTCCCCCTTCATTATTTTGGATGTTGAGCTTCGATCTTTTAAATGGCAGTTTGTAAATTGGTGTGGACTGTGTCGTCTGGCCTAATTATGCACTGCGCACGTCGAAATGCAAATTTTTTATCTTCTTTTTTTATAAAATTAGGACAATTATAACCTTGTTAAAATTATATATTCAGCATTTTCTAATACGTTAATTGTTTCTGTCGTTTTCGAGTTTTATAACTGTCGAGTTGTAAGTGAGTTTAATAACCCGATACATTTTATTCGAATTTTTTTAAAAAATTTAGACAAAAAATACACTGGTGTAGCTAGTCCCAAATGGGCCCTGTATCAAAAGTTCTTAGGGACTTTTTTGTGACCTCTTAACATTTTACAAATTTTATGGATTTTGAGGCCCTTGTAACTTGGGGCCCCTGTATCATTGATTACGCGGTTGCTACACCCCTCATATATATTTAAACATACACACATGCATATACGTATGTAATAAATCACGCAAATTTTCACTTGTGGTATTTTAGTTCACAATTTTCTTCAGCCCTCCATGATTTAACGTGTGGCCGCGGTAGCCAAGTGGTCTAGAGATCGGATCGTGGCTAGCGTGTCATGAGTTCGATCCCAGTATCACTGAAGACCCGCCGTGTAGGGGAGCGATGCACGTTAAATCTGTCGAGAGCTCAAACGTCCTCCCGTTGATGTGGTGTGGTAGTTAGGAGAGGGGGTGCGAGCTCAGGTGTCGTCCGCGTCACTTGACCATGGTTCAAAATTATGCGGACCGTCGCCAAAAGCCTTCGTGTAGCTGAACAGTGAAACGTTAATATTCACTCACTCACCCAAGATTTAACGTAATAATTTTTTAGTTTACCTGCCTAACGGGAAATAACCATAATTTTATCTCCCCAAAGTTAAAACTGCAGCAATTTAAATTAAGGATAATGCAATTTTTCATTATTTGGACGAATCGGAAAAGCCTTTACTGGACATCATAAGATTTTTAGAGCTTCCGGTTTACCATGCATATAAATAGACGACATTTCTAGAATGAAAGCAAGAATGTTTTTTTGTTTTGTTTTGTTTCTCTGAAATGCATGCGTGTTTGTCTGTTTGTGTTTGAACTATACTTTTAGGTTATCGCTTTACCCATTTGTCCGTCAATTTAACGTTTAAGAACTTCCTCATCCTTTCCATGGCTGCATGCATCGCAAACAAAAATATTTGAATATTAAATCACACACACATTATATTTATATAACGTATCTTCAAAAAATACGTTGGGTTTCTTACTAAAATAGTCAGATACAGTGGTTGATTGATTATTTATTAACTTCTCTCCTTTAGAAGCAACGCGTAAATGCGTAAACTATTGACGACGAGGATGACACCTGAGTTGGACTTTCGCAACTCGCCAACAGAAATATCTTGAATTCGATTGATTAATAAGCATCAATCTCATTACACGATGGGGCCGCGGTAGCCTAGTGGTCAAGGCAAAGAACTTGTGGCCGGCGTGTCAGGAGTTCGAGCCTAGTGAGTGAGTGAATGAGTAAATATTAACGCAGCACTGTTCAGCTACACGAGGGCTTTTGGTGACGGGCCTCGTAATTTTGAACCATGGTCAAGTGACGAGTACGGCACCTGAGCTGGCATCTACCTCTCCTTACTTACCCACCACACCAACGGGAGGAGATAGAGCCTTGTACCGTTGAAGATTCGTCATGCAGAAGAAGCCGATGCACGTTAAATCTGTCAAGGCTCAAACGTCCTCCAATTGGTGTGGTAAGGAAGTTAGGAGAGGGGGATACCAGCTCATGTGTCATCCTCGTCACTTGACCATGGTTCAAAATTCCGAGGTCCGTCGCCAAATGCTCTCTAGTGGCTGAGTAGTGCGACGTAAGAATTCATTCACTTCGTTCTAAGCCTAACCGTTCGTTGCCATGGCAAGCGCAAATACTAAAATGCGAATCTGGTAATTACCGAATTTTTAGATAATAAAGTAAATAATTATAACCACTTATATTTTGTTCGTTATTATAATAGTCATCTATAGTACTAAAATAATATAAATTAATAATAATGATAATAAAATAAAAATTTTACTAAAAATTAGTTTTTACCGCTTTATTGATTGTTATTTATTACTTATTGTTTTTCGCATAGTATTTTTTGACTACGCGCTCCATATCTCTTTAAGACCCTACCAGCACGATTGCGCAATTTTTATTATAATAGATTGGGCACAATTTTTTTTATCTCTTTATAACATTTTTCTTACATTCTTCTGGTTACTAAAACTATGCTGACCCAAATGACATTGGAAAAGTAATAAAAATAATTTTTGCTACCTCCTTGGAATATGGAGGACACCCCAGTACAAACGTGTGGCCTGGATCCTAAAGGGATATTCCCTTCAGCGTATTCAGTTTTTAGAATCTGTACTGTTTTGCTCAATGTCGCCAATATGGTTGCGATAGTACATAAGTTCCCCTCTGTCAGTAAACTGTGAAAATCATTCTATTTTTATTCTAAAAATCATTCTATTCGTTTAATGCAGAGGTTTCCACATGCTTTTTTTTTGTCTCATAGACCCCTTGCCATGTTTTTAGGTTATGCGTAGACTCCCAGCTTACCTAATACTGAATTTTTGAAAATTTATCAACTTAAATGTCTTTTTAACAGCTGGGAGAGAGCTACTTACTTTAAAAGATCTAAATTTCTAACTGTAGTGAAGTATAGTGTTTAAAACTTAAAAATCACATGCTAATCAATTAAATTAAAATTTAATTAATACATAAAATAACTGAGCAACAAACAAATGCTTTTAATAGGAGGGATGAATCTGGTAATTCAATAAAAAATTTCAACATTTGGCACATCAATCTTGTCAGATTTAACCCTAAATCTCCTTGGTAATTTTTTTTTGGAGATTGGCAACCGCGCTGAAATTATAAGCGCGGAAAAGCAACTAAATACCTTTTCACAATACTCCATAATTCGGAATAAATAACAGGCATATATTTTTAAAGTCAAAATTGCTAACATCCGTTTCTAAACTTTATTTTAAGATCTTCGTTAATGTGCCTATTCCGATCAGTTTCTCTTGTAATATGATATATTTGTTGTCTTAAACGCGTAGTTTCGAAATCTGAATAGAGGGCAGTTGAATGTTGAACGTAGGTTAAAACGTCCTTTTCCTGGTAGATTGACTGTGACATATTAAGAAACCGGAAAAATTCGGGACGTCCAATATTATACTCCTCTAGCTTAATTCTAACAAGAAACTCTAAAAGGTAGGTCCTTGTTTTAATACAAATTATGTCACCTTGTAACTGCAAATTAGTCTCTGTAAAAATAGGTATAATTTGGTTTCCACTTAAGTTTTCTTTTAAAATTAAAGTCCCGATCTGTTATAATAAGAGCCACTATCGTAGACCCAACTATTTACACCTCATAGATCCCAAAATTATTTTTTCACTGATGTGGACCCCTTACAAGTCGTCATAGACCCCTGGGGGTTGATATTGAGGTTTCCGATTTCCCGGGTTTTTCCCTTCCCGGGAATGTCCGGGAAATCCCGAAAATACATCAAAATTTCAAAAAATTTATAAACAAGTTATTTTTAAATAAAATCAATAATTATATAAAACAAGGATACATATAAATTCCAATATTAATATGTACTTATATAATGAGCTAAAAATACACAAAGTATGTAAAAACTAATTATTCATTTTTAAAATAGGATTTCAGAAAGCATAAGCAATTTATACTTGTATCACTCACCCCTCAGGGGGCTCACCTTCTTTAGGTGAGTACGGGTGTCACAATCCCGAGGTGCCCTAGTGATCTTTTCCTTTTCCCACGGGGTTTACTGTCTTTGGTAAACACGGGCTTCACGAACCCGGGGTACCCTAGTGATCCTTCTCTATTTTCGACCCTCTATCTTGTCATTCAATTCATTCTTTATCTTCCCGTCTAGACCACAGATATTAAAACAAATGTTTGGCGCAGTATAGCCGCAATCGGCTCTTGCGCCAATAAACCCCAAAATCACTCACTCACTTGTATCACTCAGCCTAGTTCTAAACTTTGTGACGAGCAATCCGGCAGCTGAAATTGCTCTATCGGCTCTTGTACTGTATAATTTTTCTAAGTCAATTTTTACTGGCTTAAAGCCTGCTACAATTGTAGTCATAGTTTCTAACTCTACATTGGCCATCATTTGTTCTTCTTTAATGTCAATTAATGCTTTTAAAATTGCTGACTTTATTTCTAAAAATCTTTCAAGTATTACCAACAAAATATTACAGAGTGCTTTGGTATCCAAACAAACCACCTTTTCAGAGTCAAACTTTTCTTTAACATATTTTTGTAAAATATCATTCTTGAGAGATGATTTTCTGAATAATTTTACTACATTTCTAACATTTTTATATTTTGCTTTATGTTAATTATAGAATTTTTTTCTGCATAAGTGATATGAAACAAAGCATCTGTTCCTACACCACTTTCAAATTCTAAATCTAATGCTTTGTCTAATGCTAAATCTAATTTTTGCGATTCCCGGGAACAGAAAAAGTACAGAAATCGTATGATTTCCCGGGATCCAGGGAAAGAAACCCTAGTCGATATACACCACTTTGGGTATCACTGGTTTAATGTTTTTGAAAATTAGTTCCAGTTCTAAATTATTCATCTCTATTTCTTTAAAAAAAAAATCTGCCTACATTTTCTTATAAACACTTAAATGAATGTTAATATGAGAAATTTCAAGATTTTCTATTTTTTAATTTTTTATGTGGAAGCGCATTGACCTCTCAATGATACATTTTTTTACATAAGGAGTGAAGAAAGAAGTATATTTCCGGTTCTTCGTGGAATGAGTAAATTCACACAAGAAGGAAAAAAGTAGAACATAATATTACCTTCCAATCTAATTCCTTGACCGAAGTTTTGCGCCCTTTATTAACAAAAGCAGTGTAATGGAATCAATTCTGTGTTCATAGTCAGCGATGCCTACAGTAATAACCCAACATCTCTTTTATACCAGCGATGCTAATCAGTTCTCCTCAAAAGATCATCAAATGAGTAACGGTAAATGAGAATTCAAACAAATGATTGTCACGTTCTACGCATCCGTGGCGAGTATCGCACTGAACATCTAGCCTCGAGATGTGAACCAGTTAATTCACAGATGAAAATCCTCCCTCCCTATCCTTTTTATATAATTCCGATGATTCCACGGTTGACGTGGAAAGAAAGGTGTGAAAAGCAGGAAGTAAACAACTCATTTTCTCTGGCAATCTTTTCTAATGAATGCATCCTCTTTTAGGTGTGAGGCATTAATTTTTCAGGTGTCAACAACCCCCTCCTTTCTACCCGCTTGGTGGGGCTGTTTTTTTTTAAAGTTTCCCTCCCCCTCCTCTACCTGAGCGTCTAATCCATTCAAATCAGTTGCGAGCGGGTGAAAAGAGCAGTGTCGATTATTTTCCTCGCCAAGTTTGGCGGCGGAACGGAAAAAAACTCGTTTCGTTTTGAGGGAAGATAAATAATTTTAAAAGTAGAATGTTTTGAAATTTTTAACCAACTTCTGAAGCAATGTTGTTGCTCCCCTCTTGCCGTTCAATTTCTTTAAAGGAAGACGACGAAGAGAAATAAGAAAGATGCGTGTGCAGAAAAAATTACATTCTGCGTGGGATTTCACCATGGGATTTTTTTACAGGGCTTCGGTGGTAATTGTTTTGCTCCGATTCAACTGAAAAAAAAAATATATCGGTTTAAGTTCCGGTTTTCGGTTCAGCTCCGAATGAATAATTTTATTTTTATGTATATTTTCTTATCTTAAATCATCTAGTTCATTCAATTGAATTAAATCTACCTTCTACAGGTAGTTTCGAGTGAAATTGAAACAGAAAAGCACGAGTAAAAATCAAAACAGGAAATCGAGAAGCGATGTATATGTAGTGATGATAATTAAATAGTAGATTTTAAATTAGAAAATATCGATTAGTTGGTTACAGTAACGAAATGATTGAAGACATATTGAAACGAAATAAACACGTATTTATTTTTTTCGGTTTGGTTCCGGTTTTCGTTCCGACCAAAATATAATGGTTTTTTTCCAATCTTTTGGTTTCCGGTTCGAAGCCTTGTTTTTTTAAGCGGAAAAAAATCAGTAAAATGTTAAAGAGAATCTCCAAAGTCTTAGACTTCAGCCAAAACATTTGCTTTTAGTGCATTTTTTTTTTAAAATTTAGGATATAATTTTTTTCCCTCTATTAACTTCATATATGTTATGAGATACAGTTTATACAATTTTCCATATTTCAAAATTTTAAGACTGGCTAAAATCATGTAATATTCTAATTTAAGGAAATAAATTATTGTTGTGTGAATGATATTCATAACCATAACAACATAATCTAAGTGTAGTGAATTAATTGTATTTTGAAATAACTGGAAATATGCACTGAATGTTGTTTCGCCTTTACTGAGTTCCCCAAAGTTCAGATACTGTTGCACTTTAAAGCAACCCGAGGGATATTGGCGACGGACCGTGTCATTTTGGATCAAAGTTAAGTGACGAGGACGAAACCGGAGCATGTACCACCCTCGTCAAACTACCACACCTACGCGATATGAATTAAAGCCACCACATATCTAACGTGAATTAACCTTTTTACGCGGTAGGTCTTCAGTGGCATTAGGGCTGGAATTCATAACACACCCGCCACAAGTTCGAGACCATAACCACTAGGCTACAACGGTCACAAAGAGTTCCGTATAGTATAGATAGTTTTCTCAGTTTTTCTTTCAGTCTTTCACGTCCTTTCAGAAACAGTTTCTTAAGAGTCATTATACTTCTTGTTGCCTTGGTAGTCTACAGGGCCGCCGCGTGGGGTGGCAAAATTGTTCACCACACAAGGGCGCCTGGGGCAGGGAGCGCCAAAATTTATAGTACTTATAGTTTTTTTTAATTTAATGTTACTTACATAAAAGTTGTTAGTAAAAAACTTGCAATTTTGCATGTTTTATATTTTTTACCAATAAAATAAGATTTTACTTGAATTTTACATTTTAATTTAATTTAATTTAATTTTGTTTTCGTTTCTATGGATTGTTTTCGTTTGTGTAAAACAAAATTTGATTTCCGATACCAACAATAAAAACACGTTCCATGTGGAGTTCGTGCTATTATACGGAATGTGTTTAAAATCTAAGAATTTGTAACATGTAACAACAGGAATTGGGAATGATTTGTATCGCATAAATTTTTATTCATTATATGCTGAGAAGATGTTGTGGCTCAACGTATTTGTTTTGTTTGTGCTTTTTGCTTGCAATGACAATATATGTACATTTTTAAAATTATGTAATCGCTTGGTTTTTCTTCTCCAAATCTTATTTTGCTTCATGTGTACTGTTATTAAATTGTTCTCAAAACTCGAAATAAAATCTTTATCGCAGCGTTTCTCAAACTGTGGGGTGCGCCCTCCAGGAGGGCGTGATAACCCTACCTGGGGGTGTGAACGTATCGCGAAAAATCGAAAACAAAAGATTTAAAATAATTATCAATTTGATAAAATAATTTACAATTTAAAATAATTATAAAGTAAAATACATTCTTTTATAATAAAAAATAAAATACAAATTCCCACTGATATAATACTCAACACTTATAAATGTATCAGTACTGCACAAAATATTTTTTAATTAAGTTATCAATATTCAATTAAAAACAAGTTTTTTCTAGTGACTCTCCTGGTCTTGTTATATACAAAATATTTTTCTTGATAAATTGTGCGGTTTATATTTAAAGTCGTATTGTATTGTAGTTAGGGACGTTTCAAGGCATTGGCCAACTAGGCCCGGGTTCAGGACCTCGCTCTCAGTGGGGGCCTCATTTTGTTCTCGACTCCGTCTTAATAAGATCATGATCCGGATAATTTTAATGTCGTCAAATATTATTCCCGTACATTCCCTTCGAAAGCTAAGTCGAAACAGGTTTAAAAGGAAACTGTTTCAAGATGAACAAACCTACGAACCAATCAACAATCCAAGACAAAAGTTTAAGGTTGAATTTTACAATATAATATTAGACACTGCTATTTCTTCAATTTCAAAAAGATTCAGTCAATTAAAAGAACATTACAATTACTTCACTATATACCTAATTTAAAAAACTGGAGTGAAAGTTTTAAAACATTGTGAAGAATTAGAACGAAAATTAACGGATTCTAAAAATATTAATGAAAAGGACATAGATGGATTAAATTTGTTTGAAGAAATAAAATCTTTCCGATGTTTTAAATTATATTTATGAAAACAATCTTATCGATACATTTTCAAATATTGCAATAGCTTTATGGATTTCTTTCACCTTGCCAGTTTTGGTGGCTACTGGAGAACGCGCGAAGTTTTTCAAAACTTAAAATTATAAAAAAAACTACATGCGATCTACTATGGCGCAGGAGAGATTATCGGACTTGTCAATTATATCTATAGAGAGCAAAATTTTGGAATATAAAGGAATTAATAGGAGCATTTGTAGGTGCTAAAGCTATTAGAATCAATATATTTAAATATATTTTCTAATTTTTATATTTATTTAAAAAATTTAATATTTTATAAAAAAATTTTAAAAAATTTTGAGATGCGGATCAGAAACCCGTAACTATATAAAATCCAAGGTTGTGGAATTATTTTTATTTCATTTCACAAGTTCTTTTTTGCTGATCGATTACAAAAACACTTATTTGGACAGCAATAGCAAACCATTTATTTAAACGAATATATTGAATTACTTAATTGTTGTTGTGTCCTTTCCCCAGGGAAGGAATGAAAGTTGCCATTGCCTGTGAGACAGGTTGGACTTCTTAACGATAGATGGCGACACCACTTATCTCCACCTCCACAATTTTGGCATGGAACTGAAGGGGAGGGAAATATTCTCCAGCCCCTTGCACTCGTGGTTTCTGCTGCGACCACCCGCAAGACTTTCGGACCCACTGATTAAACGAGCACGTACTCCGTCTATACTCGGTGGTATTTAGTGGCACCTAGTCTAACCACTAGGCTGCCCACGGCCCTGAATTACTTAATTAAAACTATCAAACGGTTTTTAAGAACATATAAAATGAAAAAAAGAGAGATTTTTACTTCATTTTGAAAAGGGACACACACAATGACACTTTCAATACATTTCCAAAAAGAGCCGTCGAATTGGTTGAACGTTTACCTTTACTAGACTATTATTGGAGGCAAGGGGTCGGTATTTCAAGGAAGCATAATAGTTAAAACTATCACGGGTTAAAAGAGAGGAACTTGTCACGATCAAAAACATTCTAAATCAAGATATTCTGCTTTCTCATCTTCGAAAACCATAAAGTTCATTCAATGCATCTGAAAAAGGTCACGATGCAGAAGATGAATAGAAAAAGACCACATTTCTTACAAAAAGTCGAGTTTTCTGTAAAGGAGGATTGACCTCTAGAAAAAGAACGATTTTAATGGTGTTATTTTTTTTAAAAAAATGTATAAAAGTGTCAATCTTTTATGTGGGATTCTCAGTTTTATTTTTATGTTATGATCTTATTCTGATGCATAGATTCCACTTCTATAGACGAGTGAGAGTTAGATCAGCGTCGCACAAAAAGAAACACAAGAGCTATTTGCGTTGGACCTCGTAATGTTGAGCCTCTTTCAAGTGACGAGAACGACGAGTTGACACCCCTCTCTCTCTTAACGACCTCATTTCATCACGGCAGAACATTTAGCCTTGATAGACTTAAAATGCATCAGCCCCTCTACACGGTGGGTCTTCAGGGTGCCAAGACTGGAACCCATAACACTTAGGCCACGAGTTCGTGACCATAACCTCTAGGCTACTGCGGCCACATTTCTAAAATTGAGTCTACATCCTAAAGTTTATGCAAATAAATAAGAATATAAAAAAATGGATTTAAGATGAGGGGAAAGAAACTAGTAAGAAGAAGTAAGAAATTTCTCAGACTCAGGCCGAGTGGTCTTAGCGCTGTTTCACACTAGGCAATTTGTTCCACTTTTAACAGAAGGAACAAACAGTCGTAAACTAGTTGTGAATAGATCGTCTCTTCATACTTCGTCAACTGGGGTTCTCCTCTTCACTCAATTAAGATGATATATTAGAAGAGGAGATCTTCATACGTGGCTACTTGTGTATTGAAAATGGAAAAGATTCTTTTATTGCTTCTCTACATTGTACCGATGAGTCCGGTGCTCCCTTTTGGAAAAACTTTTATTCCATGTGTGACAGGAGTTATCTTCGCTTTCACAATGCAGGAGTAGGGACAGAAAATAAATTCTGTGACGCGAAGTTGGCTCGTGTGTGTGTGAAACCAGCCTTAGTATCGAACTCGTGGTCGGTGTAGGGACGTCTGAAGACTCTTTGAGGCCTTAGGCCCAGATAAATCTTTTGAGGCCCTGAACCCCTATGTTCAAAAGTAGGTCCTACCTGAGATCTTTAAAAGTAGACAGTATATAGCACGAATTATCAAATACTCATATAAACGGATATTTGAAACAAATAAATGTGCATGACTCACAATCTCAAAGGCAGAAACCGAATCGACTGATGACCGCGTTTTGACTAAATGAGTTGAATGATTGTTTTTGATTTTAGGCCTAGACCTGGACAACGGTCATCACCAGGGACATCTTAAGGCATGGGCCTACTGGGTTCGAACCCAGAGCCTCAGCCGCAATGAGAGTCTCGTTTAATTCTCGACTCAGCCTTAATAAGATCATAATTCGAATAATTTCAAAGATCCAATGTTGTTTTCGGTTGTATTCTCCGCAAAACTGGGAATTTTGGAGAATATGTCAACTGGCTACATGTGAAGACCGTCTTCCACGTACATACTTAGGCCTACTCTCCCGTACACTATCATTACTCATTCGGTCAAAAAGTGGCAGTCGGTCGAGCCGGTTTGTGCGATTGTAAGTCCTGCACATTTATTTGTTTCGGGTTATTGTTTGTACGAGTATTTGATAACGTTTGTTATGAACTGTCTGCTTTTAAGGGTCATAGGTGCAGCCTACTTTTGTGTAGAGACCTAGGGCCCCAAGAGGTCTTAAGACGCGTTCCTGTGGTCACCACATAATAATACTGTCTTACCACTTATGCCAGTTGACATACAGTTTGATATTTCCTGTTTTTCGGAGGAAATGTGTGGGAATAATATTTGACTTCACTAAAATTATCCGGATCATGATCTTATTAAGACAGAGTCGAAAGCGAAACGAGGCCTTGGACTCGAGGCCCAGTTAGCACATGCCTTAAGACGTCCCTGGGTTGGTTGTGTTGTTGTTTCTAATGCCACCTGTCTGACGTAGTCAGATCGAGGCCCTAGAAATTCATCATGGCATCGGGCTAATTGTACGCCTGTCGTTAGCCGTATCTTTGAGCACCATGCAGGTGACAGTACGATTTGGCTCGGTTCCACCCCAATTTTGAGGGAGAACACCCTGGGAGTATTCAGGGACCTCCCACCACTCTTCCCTTCCATCAACCTCACGAGAGGACTTGCGGCTCGATGGCTATTTAAAGTACCCCCATGCCGCGAAGGGGCACTGTACATTTACAAACATCCATGCCTTCTCCGGGATTCGAACCCAGGCCCTACGGCATAGCAGTCAGCGTCGCTAACCACTATACCGGATGGACGACTGGGTTGGTTGTACTCCAGCCATGTTTTTTGATGCGTTTTTAATCATAAATTCTTCCAAGGACACGTTGAGGGCGGATATATGTTTGGGGCTCAAAGTATCTTCATGGCGGCATGGCATATATGTAAAGAATGACTCCCTTTAGGTGAACAATACGTAAGCATTTGCTTACTCTTGTCTTTTCATCTAAAAGGATTCGCATTTGGCAATGAAGATTTATCAGAAATATTAAATTATTAGAACATAGACTAAGAAAACCCAACAGTATGCGCTGAGGCTTGTGATGTCAGTTTAGTAGCGGCCTCGTCCTCTGACTTTGGTCCAAAATTACGAAGCGTACCGGTTGAGATGAACGGGTTTTGTGTCATGCAAAAAATGGTAGCCAGTAATATCCAATACAATAATCAGATTAGGCTGTACTGAAGGTATCAGTTCAGTTCAGATTACGTTTAGTAAATATTACATTTCTTATATGTAGTAACGAATATTGGCAAAATAAAACTAGTGTGGAGATTTTTAAACTTTAGTAGTTACAATTTGCACCACAGTTCCTTAATTTATATTTAGTAGATCCTTTTATATATACCTTGAGTTGAAGTTTATTTTTTTCATCTAGTTTACTTTTGTCGTTATTCTAGTGGAGAATCGTAAATTGGTGTTGAATAAAATAATTATTCACTTTTATTGGTTTGAATTCGGAAAATTTCTCGTATTGACTTAAGACTTCATTAGAAATTTATGGAGCAGAGTCGTGAAGGAAACTCTACGTATAAATGATCGGTTTATGGATCGATGTCCACAAAAATGTCTTTGTCAGGTTCTTAAGCTCAGAAAGCAAGAATAACAGGGAACTGCTTAAAATTTCCTTCAAATACTTTTGTGAACTGTTTTCTTAAAAGTACCTGACAAAATTGTTAAAAAAAGATTCATATTTAATTATGTCCCGCATTTCTGATCAAAACAAAAATTTATTATATATTATTATGAAAATAAATAAATAAAGTAAATGTGTGTGTGTGTGTGAGGGGAGGGGGTCACATCTCTCTCTCGAAGTATTTTCTAATTATCTGGTGTCTTTTCTTCGTATGGAATTCACATCTTTGCAATGGCCCCTTATTTTGATTGAGTTCATTTTTTTTCCAGTTTTTTAAATAGAATGAAATATTTTATTGTATTTAAATTCAAATGTTACACGAAAGAAATTTTTTTTTAAATTATATTTTTATTGTTTGATTAAAAGATAATCTCGTGTAGGATTTCGTTTATGGTTGGTTTTTTAATTCCTACTATTAGCTCACTCTCTCTATATATTTATATATTTATCTTGTTCAAATTTTCAGTCGTTAATAAAATACTTTCTATTCATCCATTCAAAGTAGGAATTGACTTAATTCTTTTTTATATTACTTGTTTATCATTAGCTATGTTTCCACATTTTGTGTGTGTGTATATATATTACGTTTTTTCATCATTAAAAAGTGTTCTCTGCAGAGTTCTATTTTTAAAATTTTTTTTTATTAATGACTCAATATAAGAAATGATTTGTCACATTCTTTTGCTTTCTTTGGTGTTTAATAGCACACACACACAATACGTTATTTTGAGTCTTAATCACAAGGTGTAAATTAAATATGTGTAAGGAAAAGATGCCAAAAAAGCAAATTTAATGTAATTCAAAAAAAAAAACTATGAATATTTTTCAGAATAAACTAAGAGTGATAAGCAAATATTGGCAATTACTCTTGTTCAGTTTCAGTTAATTTTTATTAAAAATTGGAATTTTGAGCCTTGTGGTCAATTTTCTACTAGAAAAAAAAGAAAGAGTACAGACACACACAATTTTATATTGGATTAGCAAAACAGTAATTTCTCAGTTTATTTATAGGTAACTTTTTTGATAAAAAAATGAACAATCTCAAATGTCAGGTAAATCTGTAACTCGAACAGGTAAATGTTCAATTACCTGTTGCCATTTGTTTAATAACTTCATGAATCCGCTCTCATTGAGTTTCTGGTGCTTATCAGAAAAAAACTCAACCAAGTGCACTTTGAGTTCATCTTTGTTATTAAAATTTATATCATTTAAAAAATTTCGTAAAATTCAAAATAAAGTAGTTAAATGGTGCTAAGTCAGGGCTATATGGAGGATGCGAGATCACTTCCCAACAAAGTTCCAACAATTTCGAACATCTTGCTACAGATTTTTTTAAGATGGACCAAATTTGGACCATGATCTTTTTTTGATTAATGTTATTGTAGAGGATGACCCGACCATGCACTATCATTATGACTAAATTGGAAGCTTACGAAACTTTTTAAATAGCAAACATTTCATTGATAATCATAACCTCTCAAATCGCATTTGTTTGAGTGTTTTGCTTATGAGAATCGGAAAATCTACGAGCTCGAAATCATGAATGGGAGATATTTGACATTTAAGCTTATTTTTCGCTTCAGACTGACCACCTGTCCGGAATATCTGCTCATGCACCTCAAGGTCCAAGATCACTTATACTGAGTTGGGCACAGTAAGCCTTGGCCCTCATGGGCTATTGCACCACTAAGTTAAAGCTTATTTTTAGTTTTGAAAAATTTTACACTAAAAAACCGTCTTGCCAACTTAATAGCTTTGTATTAGAGGAACTCGTACTCTTTCATAGCACTCTTTATTTTAATAAAACAATAATAGTGTCACATTACCAATCTGCTAAAAAAACTTTACTCGTACATCCTACCCCCTCTGACTTTTAGGCGACAGCAACAGAAAGCAATGACGTCACTTTCATTCCCAGCATATTTCCCTCCGACCTCTCTGTCTAAGGGGTTAAACACCGCACGACTCTTTTCTCACAGTGCTTGATGGACGAACCAAAAAAAAGAAAAAGAAACAAGTCTCGATCTTCCCTTTTTACATCGGTAGGAGTTGTTCCGCGAGTCCGGCCGCCCCCCTTCCCCCTTGCTGCACGTGCGCAGAACGAGGTGTCAGTGGAGAAATGAAGATCCTATCGTTAGAAAAATAATGTTTATGTGAAGTTTATTTATGTCGAGATCATGCAGTCCGATTGCATTGGCGGAAGCCATTAACATGTGGAGATGGGAGGAGGCTAAATTATATTTAAAAAAAGATGTGACCTCTCTTTTAGAGACAAGCTACTGGCGAAGAAAATATTTTATGAAAAGAAACGCTCTCTCCTAAATCTTAGTTCGAAGTGAATATAAAAATTGATCTTATCTATTGCTTTAATGATGGGTGGTGAAAAAGTTGATTAAAATTTGAGAGGGGAAAAAAAGAATACATTTTGATAAACTTCTGAAAATATTTTTCAATTTTGTTTCACCTTTGTGTTTCATTAATTAGGAGAAAGAATAAAAAATGTAATTACCGAAGCTCGTTAGATAAAGTAATATTTTTTTATTTCACGACATTTTAAATATACTCAGGGAAATGAAAAGAACAAAACAACACCAAATTAATCTGTAGTATAACACAGTTATGTTTTTATTTTTAAAAAATGAAAGACACACACATATATATAGAGGTCAATAATTTAAAAAATTCAAATTAAAACTGAAACTGGTACTCTATATTTTTTGATACAATTAAAAAAAAACGAGTCTTACAGTAGTCGCACATGATGTGTAACATCTGACTTGTTATCATGATAAATACGCAATAGTGACTTTAATCCTGAAAAAAATGAATCAGTTATGACTGGAAATAATTTTCTATCGAATAATTATATCTTTAAATGAAAATTTTATTTAATTAACACAAGGAGTAATGCAGTTTTTTATCAAAAATATTTATTCTTGTTCAATTTGGGGAAGAGCGGAGACAATAGATTTATGAATACTAAAGTATGACACATATACTTGTGATTTCAAAGTATTTAAAAATCGTTGAAAAAAATGGCTTCAATAACAGTACCTCTGTTAGCTGTCGAAACATTTCGATTAGTGTTCATTTCGAGCTTGAGTTCATCTTTCAGAAAATCTATGAGCGGCTGAGCTTCTGGCAAACCGAAGTTAACGTTAAAAAATCACCTCTCAAAATCATGTTAAGGGAGTGATAGTTTTTTTTAAAAATAGCAGAACCACCTTCGGTATACGGTAAAAGTACAAAATGCAGGAAATGTTTAATTTTTTTAACTGTTTGATTCGGAGAAATGTATGCGACCACCAAAATAACAAGACTTGCTGGTATGTGCGGTAGGCGGGCGTCTGAATTGCTACTACAGTTGGACCCCCAGAGAGGGTAGCGAAGAGACACCGTCAAGCGCATGCTTAAAAATTAGAAATATTAGAAAAGGTGGCCTGTGTGTGTGGCAGGAGCGGACACATAACATTTCGTGGGCTGAGCGGACACTTTGAAACTCATCGTGGTTTGAGAGGACACATCCCCTCCCCCCTTATCTTAGAACAGATTCGATTACCAAATTACAAGGATAAATACATTTTTGCCAATCAAATTTAATTACTTGTATTAAATTGTTAAGATGTTATAGTGCGAATACATTTTAAACATAGCGAAATGTAATAGAAATAAAAACTTTCAGATAAACATTTAAAAATTAATAGTAAGTAACAATATAATGAAAGTTATGAACGAATTTCAGGGATTTTGTGGAAAACTGTATTTTAGAGTCAAATAAATATTATAACAGGTGCAATAGCCATACAATTAATTAGTTCCAGGAAAGAAAGTAGAAATAAATACTAGAAGTAAAATACGCAAGCTGCAAGTAGATAAAAGAAAAATAAATACTAACTAACCTTGCATCTTGCGTATTTTACTTCTAGTGGTTGTACTTTCAGGGATTTCTTAAGGCATGGGCCCGGGCCCAGCGCCTAGCCCTTGGTGGGAGCCTCGTTTCGCGTTCTCGACTCTGTTTTAATAAGATCATGATCCGGATAATTTGAATGGTCAGATATTATCCCCGTACATATCCTCCGAAAAACAGGGAATTTCAAACTGCATGTCAAGAAGCAAAAGTGGTCAGACTGTATTATCATGTGATGACCGTTATCCATGTCTAAGCCTAGGCCTAATACCTTAAACTAACTCCTTCAGTCGAAATGCGGCCATCGGTAGAGCCGGTTTGGGCCTAAGATTTTGAGATAGTGAGTCGAGCATATTTATTTGTTTCGCTTGGCAATGCAATCTATACAGTGTCTACTTTGAAAGATCTCAAGTGGGGCCTACTTTTGCCCAAGGGCCCAGGGCCTCAAAAAATCTTCTCTGGGCCAAGGGCCTCAAAGTGTCTTAAGACGTCCCTGTGTACTAGATCTTCAATGATAAACAAACCAATCCACAGCTCTATTGGGTAAAAAAAAAATATTTCTTAGAAAAGGAGAAAATGTTGTGAAATGGGAGGAACATTCCGAAAGTGAGTTTCATCTTTCTTATTTTAACACGAGAACTTTATAACCAGAAAAAATATACACCATAACATCATGAACTACGCATCTTGCACTAATATCGACATAGTCACCACCAACACTGAGACATTTGCAGTAGCGTGCAAACAGTTTGAAGATACCTCTCTAGTAACACTTAGTGCCTTTTGATACAATGAATTGTAGCACAACCTGCTCCACCTCAGCATTACGTCTCGAGAGGAACTTCCAATGCAAGGAAAAAGGTAAAGGCCGATGGGGTAATGGGATCGTTGTATTATTGGGTGTTAACCGATATTTCGTCTTAAAGGTTTTCGCGTTAAGGTATCCGACTACTTGCGGCAACTTTTTTCGTAAAAAAATAGAAATATGGGGATTTTTTTTTTGTTTTTTTTTTTGTAGTTTTTAGATTTATTTAGTACATTTTAAGAAAAGTAGGCTAAAATTAAGAAGAGAAAAAATAAATTATTATCAGTGAAATGGGAACAAATTGGTAAAAAATTACATAAATGGGGTTCATTCTGTACCAAAAGTTTATGAACAAATTTTAAATTATGATGTGTTGCTTTGCTATTCATTTTTGTAATAATCTTCAAGAAAAGAGATATTTTAATTTTTATTTTATTCTTAGTTATTATATGAAATCGCTTAAAAAAACAGTGATTATATTCACTTAAGGGATTGTAAATTTTGTAATAAAGCAGTGATCGATAAATCTGAAGGTTAAAGCACTTTTATTATTTTACAGAACGTGCACAAAAAATTTCAGTTAATTATTTTCAAAACTTGTTAAGCAATCGCGCTGTTCCCGTTTGATCATTTTAAAAAAAAACACACTTCGAGTAAAACGCATTTTAAAGTATGATATCTTGCTTAAAATAATGGCATCTGATTTTACTAAAACCCTTGTAGTTTTTATTCTATTGCGTGAAAATAATACACTTGGTATTTTTATAAAGCTAATAAGATGGTCTATAAAATAAAATCATAAAAAATTGTCAATTTTTGGCAAAATTCACAATTTTAGGGTAGTTGGGTACCTTAAATGTATTTCACTGTACTTTATTCAACATTTGTTTTGATATATAAAAGCTTTTATAATGTATTTATTGAGCAATTGCTAGCAATTTACTTTATCAAATCATTTGACGCCTTCCTCTCACAATCGTACGAAATGTTTGTACCTTTCTCCGTTTGAATGACCTCTGAGGACTACTCACCAAACATCTCTCCTCTTAATCTCCCTGCATTCATTATTGTTACTCTTTCCACGAGTGTAAAGGCGTGACCCTCAATTCATCACTCACCGAGCATTTTTATCTGTTCCAGGAGCCCTTTCCCTGCCCCGATGGCCCAGCCAGACGGACAACAGCAGCTCGGCCCAGCTCCACCTGGCGGAGGAACAGCCCAGGCCAGCCACGTGCAAGTCGGTGGAACAGCATTTGCTGACGACCTGTGTGGGCAGCATGACTGAGCTGGGTAAGCCTCTTTCTTATCAGATGATGGAAGCTCCTGTCTCTAATCGCACTCTACAAGATGGAATGCTTTCCTTAATACATTTCTGTAATGAGTTTTGCCACCGACGCACACTGTTAAGTCTGACCTGAATCAGATGGGCCTGATAAACATTAGAAAAAGACAACTCGCTTTCAGATATTAATAAGTGATTGGCTGTTCTGTTATTTCGAGATTTTTTTAATTTTATTTATTTATTAGAAATGCACACTACAGATAAAATTCCATTTAAAGAGTGCGTACTGATAGAAAAACCAACAGCAAAACCACCAAACACAATTGAAGAGATATTAACACTTAAAAAAGGCAAATATTAACTACTCACATATTATAAAACACTATAAACAATACATTACAAAAACACCACACTAAAAACATTAAAAAAATATTGAGAATAAAATTTGATGCATTCTAAAAGTTTAAAAGACGTAAAACTTTACAATGAAAAGCATTAAAAGGGATATTAAAAACATCAAACTCATCAGAAAAAACCTGCTAAAAACTTTATAAAACTCATAGAGTGAGAAATTTTCTATATAATTGCATTTGAAAATTTATCCACAAATAAGGAATAGTTTCCCAAACGTATCGCTGGTTCGAAAAAATAAACACTTTTTCTCATGAATCTATTTTGCATCTCTTTGAAGAAATTCGTTTTTATTTTTATCATAAGGGATCCAAATGAGACTGCGATGTTCAAGATTCAAGTGGACAGCAGGAACAAAGTAAAGAACCAGAAGGGAGAAAAAGGAGATTCAGAAACAAATAATATAAAAAAGGACCCCAAAGCCAAAGCAAAATATTGGTTAGAATATAATGCAGAAAAATACGCATTTATTAATTTATAAATAACATACAATGTTGCTCAAATCTAAAACAGTAATGCGCAAAATTTCCATGTTTACTACAAATTTTATCATTTCCACCATAATTTAGCAGTGAAGATAGGAATAAGAAATTAGTCACCTTCCATCTTGGATGGAAATTTTTTTTAAAAAAAATGAGCATTATCTTTTTTTTTTCAGAACCGGGGGTGGGGTGGGGAATAATCCTATAAATGGTTTAATTAAACGAATTAAAGACAAATTAAACGAATATGTTTTGTCTTTCTCAAGAGTCGGAAGGAAGTTTCCAGTTGTACTGATTAATTACATATTTAAAGTATTGGGTTGTTCGGTAAGTAATTGCGTTTTTTTTTTTTTTTTTTTTGTGGAAATGAAAGACAGTTTTCGTATAATAAACAAATACTTTATTAAATTATATATTGGCCGTTCTGGTCCAACACCGTTTGCCATCTTTCTGGTAGTAGCATAATTCCACGCTCATAAAATTTTTGGTCTTGATCGAGGTGGTTTTTGACCTCCTCATTTGAGGTGAAGGTTTTACCGTCTAAAAAATTTTGGAGCGACCGGAACAAATAATAATCCGATGGTGCCAGGTCTGGAGAATATGGTGGGTGTGGCATTGTATCCCATTCAAGCTGTAAAAGCTTTTGGCGAGTGACCAAACTTGTGTGAGGTCTCGCGTTGTCTTGGTGAAACACTACACCTTTCCTGTTGATTAGTTCTGACCTTTTCTGTTGAAGTGCATCATTCAGTTTGTCCAGCTGATGACAGTAGACTTCCGAATTAATCGTTGTGTTATCCGGTAAAAGCTTTAAAAAAAAACGATTCCTTTAAAATCCCACCAAACAGACAGCATCACCTTTTTTTTGGTGAATATCGGCTTTGGAAATGGTTTGAGCCGGTACATCTTTTTTGCTCCATGACCTCTTGCGTTTGACGTTGTTGTATACAACCCATTTTTCGTCCCCAGTGATGATGCGCTTCAAAAACGGATCATTTTCGTGACGTTTGAGAAGCGAATCGCAAACGTCGATGCGGCGACACAGATTTCTCTCTGTGAGAACATGGGGAACCCATACATCGAGCTTCGAGGATAATCCCAGGCCTTTCAAGTGGTCATAAACTGTTGAATTTGATAAATTTAACCTCAATCCGATCTCACGTGTTGTTATTCGCCGGTTCGCATCAACGCCTTTATCGCGTCTTTATCAGCTTCAACCGGCCTTCCCGAACGTGGTGCATCTTCGACATCAAAATTGCCGGATCGAAATTTAGCGAACCAGTTCTGGCACTGGCGTACTGTCAACACACCTTCTCCATACACATCGGTCAATTTCTTTCTGGCTTCAACAGCACATTTTTACCCTTTCTGTAGTAAAACAGTAAGATATGTCGAAAATGCTGCTTATCGCTCTCCATATTTAAAAGGGCACCAACCAAAAACTACTGCGTAGAATTAATTGGAATTTTTCACACACAAGCCTTGCTATATGAGCTCTCAAAGCATATAAAAATTATACGGCTTAAATGTGAAGTTGGGTGCAAACAAATACAATTAAATCCTCTGTCGGGAAAAAACGAAATTACTTTCCGAACAACCCAATACTTCAATGTATGAAGCGGGATAAAATATGTTTGTGTTCGGATGAAAAAAGGATATGCATTTGTAAGATAATTTTTTCAGGCTGTGTTCAGGGACGTCTTAAGATTTCTTGAGGCCCTTGGCCTAGAGAAATCTTAAGATTTTTTTAGGCCCTGTGCCTCTATGCAAAGCTAGGCCCTACCTATCATCTTCAAAAGTAGACAGTATGTATCATACATTGTGAAATATTCATACAAACAGAAATTTGAAGCAAATAAGTGTGCACTACTCACAATCTCTCTAACTACTAAATGAGTTGAGTGATTGTGTATGATACAGGGGCTTAGCTACCTCCGTATCAATGATACGGGACCCCTAAGATACAGGAGCCCCAACATTAGTAAATACAATTCATAAAAAGTCATCTATAGTCCCAGAAACAAAGCTTCCATCTCCAAAAAAGAGCCCCCCCCCAAGTAATTTTGATACAGGGCCCATTCAGGACTAGCTACGCCAGTGGTATTGTATTAGACGTAGGCCTAGACATGGACAATGGTCTTCACATAATAATACAGTCTGGCCACTTTTTGCCAGTTAACATGCAGATTGAAATGTCCTGTTTTTCGGAAAATATGTACGGGAATAATATTTGACCATTAAAAATATCCGGATCATAATCTTATTAAGATTAGAGAATGAAAGGAGGCCCCCACGGAGGACGAGGCCCTGGATCCGGGCCCAGTTGGCCTATGCCTTAAGACGTCCCTGACTGTGTTACTAAAGCTTCATATTTCAGCACAGTGCTCATGTAGTGCTAGAACTCATTTCAGCAATAAACGTATCTAATCATAAAATTTGCGATATTTTGCAAACTCAACTATACTTTTTGAAATCAAAATCTATGAAGCACACAGATTTTCGAAATTTGTGACATAAATACGGTTTAAAATATTTAAAAAGTACATAAGTATTTTTTAAAAAAATACTTTGTTTTCTTTGCAAAAGTAAAAAGAATATTTTTTTGAAGAAAGAAAGAAAGAAATTTTAATGTAAGACATATCTACGAGTATCTACATGCATGATAACTGCTTGACATTCATAGTTATTCCATTAAGTTTTAGTCAGAAACTCAACATGCCCCTATGGAAAGATGCATCCCTTATTCAATATAGTCACACTTGTAATTAAGAGAACTGATAATTAACTTTGGGTAGTCATTTAGTGAATATTTTATCTGGTCTTACCATATAGATACTGATTGTAATCAGTGGCGTGTGTGGCATATCATGTGAAGTTGTATTTTAAAAAACACACTGAAGTAATCTTTAGCTATAAGTTACAAATCTGTTGGTGTATAATTAGAGTTTGTATTTCCAAACCCTCATCCTTTGCAGTTTAGCTTCATCACCTTTCAATGCCAATAAATCACTTTCTGTGGCAATTCAGGATTTTATACACACACATACACGCGCGCGTGCGCATTATCTACATTTTTTCTTTGGGCTATTGATAAATAATATGCGACTATCATCTACTACACAATAAACTTTCTTTAGACTTAAAATCTATTTTAATGTGGCCAATTTTCAAAATTTACTCTATTTTTATCTTCATAGTTAGAATGCAAGTTTATTTCCCCCTAATTGGATGATACTATTGACATCAAAAGAGAGAGTCAAAACTTATTGAGAGAGTTTACTTCGTGTCGCTGTGGTGCCGAAGGGCCTGGGTTCGAATACCGGAGAAAGCATGGATGATTGTAAATGAGGAGTGCCTTCGCGGAATGGGGTACTCTAAATAACCGTCGAGCCGCAAGTCCTCTCGTGAGGTTAGTGGAAGGGGCAGAAAGGTGGGAATCCCCTGACCACCTCCAGGGTGTTCTTCCTCAAAATTGGGGTGGAATGGGGCAAAATCGAGCTGTCACCTGCATGGTGCTCAAAGCTAAGGTTCACGACAGGCGTAAAAATCTACCCTTAGCCGCGATGAATTTCGTGGACCTTGATCTGATGTTACTGTCCATCAGGTGGCATAAGTAACACCACTTTGTGTGTGTGTATATAATATTATAGTTTTAAAAATAGTGATGTATGTGTTCAAAAATGTTACTTTTCTCCCGAAATTAATTTTTTTTTTCCAAATGGACTGCATATTGGCACCCAAGCCTTTGCAGACATGGCAAGTCCCCCAAGAATGAGAATCATTTTAATGGTGGCACTATCTGGTAGAGGCTCCAGCTACATAATTTTGACGCTTGAATAAAGGAATTTAAGCCTCATTGGATGCTAAGTATTGCCGTCATTTCCTTTTGCCAAGAGTAGCAGAGCCAAATTGATACTTGTTTGATTTTTTACATGCCACATAATGATATTATCTACGATTTTCGCATCCAGAGAATCTATCGGCTTCAGCCGGGATCGAACCCTTAGGCGTATGAGGCAGGCATGCTACTTCTAAGTCACCGAGTGTAGACTTATCAAATGTTAAGCATTATAATGCGTAATGACTCGTGATTTGTAGTGAGCCTTGTAATGAATCTGCCAGCATAACCACCTTCGTTTCGGTTTATTCGTATATTCATTTAAAAAGTTGTGTCCAATGAAGATTTTTAAACACATAATGCTTTTTCTATTTCGAGATTACTTAGAGCCCTGACCTTACTCCAGATCAAGAGTCTTATTGTCTGCCAATGTGAGGTTTTGTCCTTGAAATGCGGTGTCTGTTGTTATTCGTTCCATGCGACATACTGTCTCTTACTTAAGTTACCTGAACTGTCCTAATTACGCGAGTGAGTGGAATACCAACTGCGAACCGCACGGTCTGGAAAAAAGTGATCGCAAGTCTTCCTCATTTTATGGATACAGGAATTCCGTCTTACAAAGATGGTCAGAAAAAAGATGACAAGCGAAATTGTAATTTTTCTTCTATTGAGGCCGAAAACACACTTCAGAAGGGATAGTAGCAGGTGGTCGTCTGGGGACTGGTTTTTCTTGAAAATATAGACTCGTTAAGAAACTGATTCCAGAGTTCTTGAATGACACCGGGACTGGCATTTTGCCTTTTTGATGTTTCAGACTGTGACAGGATCATTGTCACCTCGCCCGCTGCTGCTTATCAAAACGTGAAATTTCTTTGAGGTATCGTTTTTGTCTCGGACAGTGAAATGCATCTGTAGGCGTTTCGAAATTGCTCTGTCTACTAGAGTTTTTCAAAAAATTCCTATGTTTATAACAAGAAAATCGATGTCTCTGAATTTTAAGAGCATCTGCCAGTTTAACTTTGCATCTTGTCACGATAATATTTATATGCAAATTATCTAAGAATATTTTGTGTCAAAGAAAAAAGGAAACTTCTTCAGATAACACTGATGGATATTTTTGTTTCTTATACGAATTTTCACAAACTAATGCTTACTGTAATGTGCTCTAGACTAGTGATCTCCAATTTTTAAAATTTTGATCACGTACCCCTAAAACAAATGTAATTTATAATAAACGTGTGTATATATATACAGGTTGGTCCCGAATTCATGGTACAAACTTTAAGGGTAGATATAGGATATTGTAACAATAGTTTATTGTATAGGAATGTATACAAGTGACGCGGTGAGGCACAAATAGAGGAAATAAAATAAAAGAGAAATGGAGTTATCCATTGGTTGCGTTGCTGGTAGGGGGCAGTAGATGTCTAACCACCGTTCAACATGATGCATCTCAGTAGGAGAAAGCGCCATTCACAATTGTTCTGACTTCTACGATGGAAAACTTAACGTATGCCGAAAAAGCAGACATGCATTACATGTACAGTAGGGCAAATGGTGTCAGAGTCAAGGGGGAGTTGGCAGAGCTGCGCGACGAATGCATCACGCTCTGTTTCCTGATCGACGAATGCTGGATCACAGAATCTTTCAGCGGTTACATCGTCAACTTCGTGAAACACTTTCGTTCCACGTCACTAGACACGATGCTGGTCGACGAAGCTGGTACGCAGTCCAAGCCTGGAATAAAGCATCTTGAACATTGTGGCTGATAGGCCCGAGTTAAGTACAAGAGCTAGGGCTCATCACGTAAGTGTGAGTCGCTTACACCTCTTCCATTTTCAACGAGTACAAACTTTGAATCCGGCAGACTAACTTCTCCGACTGCCAGTGGGTGGTACAGCAACGCTGCTGCTGGATTTCATGCTTCATGCGCTGAAAAGTTATTGTAAATATTAAACTTGTCAACGACGCTTTCAATAAAAGCTTTGTTTTTCCTTTCGTCTCTTATTTTTTGTGTTTGTGCCTCACCGCGTCATTTGCTCTCATACATTCATGTACAAAAAAAAAATGACTGCTACAATGTCATGTACATACTCTTAGTTTGTACCATGAATTCGGGACCATCCTGTATGTACACACAAACAGACTGAGAGAAATAATTATATGTTGTATCACACACACACACATATATATATATATATATATATATATGTGTGTGTGTGTGTGTGTGTGTGTGTGCTGTGGGAAAAGTTTAATTATTTATTTACTTTAAGTCATATACATGAATTTAAATTAAAATTAAATTGTTGGTATATCTATCCCCCCCCCCCTCCGCCACTCTTGAGTTGGCCACTGGCGTATTTTGAAATATATTTTTAACTTCTTTTTTCAGTTCTACTATCGATGCTTGTGTCTATGTCAGTACAACATAACTATTCATAAAATATAATAATCGACAATGTGCTGATAATTTTACGCAGTGATTCTCAATCACTGAGTCACAGCACTTTTGTGTGCCACCATTTTTTTTAAAATTATTAATTATACTCTGAGAAAAAAAATAATAAAATCCGAAACCAAATGATTTGTTCGTTTTATAGAAACAAATTAAGGGTACTCGTGGTATATTTAACTTATACACATTCGCGTATAGTTGAATATAAAAAAAAAATTTACTGGGTTCGTAATCCATTTGTGACACGGATACATCTGTATGTGAATTAACTTTGAATGAAGAGGAAAAACTAATTTCACTCTGTAATAATGGGGATTTAATTTCAGAACGTTCGGAAGAGTCAATGAATTCATTTCGGATTAAAATTAGAGGCGATTATCCCATAATAGCCAAAAATCTATTAAAATATTGTTATAATTTTAATCTTATTTGTGTGAATTTGGATTTTCAGCATTATAACAAACATAAAAATGATCAAAATTTTTTAATGTAGACGACGAAATAAGAGTGGCACTATCATTTTTACGACCCAATATAAAAGAAATTATCAAAAACCATCAAACTCAAACTTCGCATTAACTGTATTCTTATCCTAATTTGTAACTATTTGCTCAATAAACATTTTGTTGCCTTTGTCGAACACATAATATTTTATTTAACACTGAAAATTATTATCATAAACTATTTTACAAAGAGCATTAGTAATAAGTAAAATTCTTTTAAAATTATTTTTTTGCCGCCAAATTTTGAAATTGTTAAAAGTGTACCGCAACTAAAAAAAAGATCGTAAATCACCGATTTAACGTTTCACTAAATTATGAATGCTTGTTGAAAATAATTTTCATTATTGTCTAATTTAATATTATTATACCAGGTGATCTTTTGCGGAGGGTGGTGCAATACTATCAACACATGCTTGGCTACGGTAATGGTCGCTGCAGTATTGTCTGGGGTCCAGCTGCCCTCCACACTTTGTATTATTTCATGCGATGCTCACAATTAGAGCATGCTGAGCATGGGAATCACAGGACGCCGGTTCAGGAACTGGTTTACGAAAGGTAAGTTGAAATATATATATTTAGTGGTGTATAGCAGTAGTCTTCAAGCTTTGTCGACTCACGGACCCTTTAGAACTTAAGGTGTTTACGGATGCCCCACCCAGAAGGAAAAAAAACACCTTAGAATAATATATCTTAAAATAATATTTAAAATCGATCTACATGTTATAGCTTCTTTAAATAGACAATTTAAGAAAAATTCTGTATTTTTTATTAAAATAAAAAATAAATGTAAATTACTTATTATATATATATATATATATAATAAGTAATTTACATTTATTTTTTATTTTTTATTATTTTCACAATTATTTTTTATCTTCTTAAGAATAATTTCCTTTCATATTTTATAATAATTTTATTTTATTTTCCTGTCGGTTGCAAATTACACGTGGTTAGTTTTATGCCTAACTTTCCAATATGGTTATGTTTTGCTATTATGTTGAAAATTTCTGCTTTACGGGGAAGGTTGGACTGTAAAATATATTTAATCCTAATTTTGTTGGTCCTAATTCACCAACAGCTTTAGAAATCATAATAGATTTCATTTTAGTCCATTGACTCTGGTTTCTTACATCTTAAAGTTCTAACTCTGTTTCATGCTATACATACGCTTAGTTAATTCTTGTACAATATACTTTTCCATCATTTTTTATAGTTGTGTTTCTTGAATTCTGGTTTAAATCTTCTAGCTTTGTTAGTGGTATAATTTAGTATCATCAAGTTTATTATACTATGTATTTTTTTCATTTTATGATACCATATATATATATATATATATATATATATGTCTATTCTATCATGACTATAGTTATCTTAGGTATATAACTATTTTTTGTATATTTTTGTAATATATATATATAAATTGTGCTTCAGTTGTCATCTAATATTGCATTATTTTTAGTAGCTGGGTTATGCGTTTACATTTATAACTGTATGAGAAATTTCTGTGCATTCTGAAAATTTGCTGCCTAAAATTTAGGAAATTTTTGCTTTAATTTAGATTTTAAGGTCGAATCTTTTGATATATCGATAAGTTGTTCCTTCTCCTTCATTGGTATCCATTCCAGTTTATCCATTCATGCTTGGTTTTCTCCTTTGGAAAATATTATTTTACAAAAATACTAGGTATTTTTTTTATTATAAATCGAAAAGGGGCTTTATTGTATAGTTTTTTTAACACTGTTGTCTAAATTGAATATATTTCATTCCATTTAGCTTTGCCAAGCGATGCATTAACGAATATAAAATTATTTGTTGGAACACAGGATCAGGAAGAGGATTTGCACTCTCTAGATCAGAGTTACTCAACTTTTTTCCCCGCCGAGCCACATACATAAGACAGGTATTTCACACGCCCACACCATGAGGATAATGAGGGGAGGAAAACACTAGAAGACCAAAGCAAAATTAATCAAAATGAATAAAATATAATTTTTTTTGGCTTTTACTTGAATAATATACAGTAGAACGTCATTTATCCGAACGTTTATTACCCAGAGCGTCAAATATCCGGACCAAAGTCCGGATACGTTTTCGAACAGTGCAACACCAAACAGTTGTTTCGCGTGAGGCCAAAAGAGACGGGAAAATCTAAAATGAGGGACATTTGGGGAATTTCATTTGGGTGATTTGGTAAACATCTGTTCGGAATATTAGGTCAGTTTGTTTCCAAGTAAAGGGTGTATACGTGCTCTTTTGTTGAGCACGTGTTAATGTAAAAACCAGGAGGGCGTGCGATGCAGAAGACTGGATTTCAAATGCTAAATGATTGTGACTTCAGTCCAAGAAAAATCCGACCCTGTCGACGAGGAAACGGATGAAGACGAGGACAACAACAACGAAAGTAGCAAGGGTCCATCAAATGCTGACGTTTTCTGCGTTAGAGACAGCTATGGAGTGGTACGAACAATAATAAGAGTGCTGTCTTACTCAACTACTGCTGCTCAAGAAAATCAGATTGTCAGGGTTTCTAAAACGATATGGAAGAAATGTAACGATCCGAAGAAACTGAAAAAAATGCTGCAAGGTGTTTTTTTTTACTTATTTGGGAACTAAGATAAATAATACAAATGAGCTGGCTCCAGAAATTTATAAGGGAATAATTGCTGCAATAGATGTTTTTATGCCCTGAAGAGTTATTTAGAATCCAGCTTTCTCAAATTTAGAACTAAATTGCTTCTTTACAAAAGTCTTATACGATCTGTACTGACTTATGCATCAGAGACTTGGCCATTGACTTTACGTTATGATTAAGCTTTAGGAATTTTCGAGAGAAAGATCTTACGCTGCATATTCTTGGTGGGATCCAAGTGAATGGATCATGGAGAAGATCTAACTTAGAACTCTGCGAGATTTACAAGCAACCTGATACTGTGAAATCACAGAGACTCACAAATCTCTGTCAAATCACAGAGACTTAAATGGGCTGGTCATCTGGTTATTATGAATGAAGATCGTTTCTGCAAGAAAATCTTTCTAGCTAAGGCCATGGGGAAATACACCTGCGGGCAGACCCCCTTTAAGATGGATTAACTGTGTCGAAAAAGATCTAAATATTTTAAAAGTCAAAAACTAGAAAACAGTTGCCAAGAGATGCCTGGAGAAAACTTCTGGAGAAGGCTAGGGCCCACCCAGGGCTATCGAGCCAATGAAGAACAAAGTGGTTTTGCAGTTAAATAGTGAAGTAATATATGTAACTAAATGTTAGATACTCCTTGTAAAAGAAGCCGACAAGTGTCATTTATAGAATATGTGGACTACACGGCTTTGGTTTGGGGGTATTTCTACAACGTGGACTAAAACAGATAATTGAATCATTATTAAAACCCTATAAAAAGTGTACTGAAGCCCAACAGGAAATATATTTTGATTCTACTATAAATGTGTATGCTTATTATTTCATTGAGCAAGAAAAATGAAAACAATTATTTCATTGTCCCTATTTCCTCATACAGTTTTAAAAAATCTTTGTCATTTGATGCATACATAATATTGATCAAGAATAATTATTCTTTCTTTGCGTAGGCCGTACCTGGTATTGCCACCGCTAATCGAATGGGTGCGCGTGGCCACCGCTCATGCCGATCATCGTCGCTCTCAAGTGGTCGACAAAGATGACGTCATGCAGGCCTCTCGATTGCTCCTGCCAGGTGTCGACTGTCCGATCAGAGAATTTGGGTAAGTTAGAATTTAGTGCTGTGTAAATAAAATTAAATTTTATTTCTCTGAAATATTCATGGACAAATGATTACCAGTACTTTATGACCTCATACCCCCCCCCCCTCTTGTTTTCATACGTGTTGACATTTTAAAAATAAATGTAGCTTTATAGTAAATATTTGCTTCTGTTGTTCGATATGTAGCTTAAAAATTAGCAAAAAAGAGTATGTATGGATATTTTTATTTGACACCTTACGATCTTAGCGACCTCTCTAAGTAATGACTTCTTAATTCTACATATTATTGTTGCTTACATCTACATGTTGTAGCGAACATTATTACTAAGTCCAGTTACTTCAGAGATCAAACCAATTGATGACATCAGAGACGAAACGCTGATAGTAATGCCTTATTGTAAGGGGGACAGCGTTTCCCTTGTAATCCATTTCCCCTCCGTTCCGAGAAAAACCCCTCAAGAAGGACATGCAGAGAGACCGGTTCTAAAAGGGTCCCGGCTGAAAGCGAGGGAAGAAACGTGGTATGTAGATTAAGATGGTGTGTTAGACTTTTATGTAATTAAATTTATTTATATATCTCTAGCCTGACTGTGTGTTTTCGTATCCTATACTCCACAATGTATATTCCTTACAGTCCTGAAAACAAGAAGCCTCATCCAAGGGAACCAAAAAAATGTGTATTGGTTCTTCTCCATGTTGTATTTCAATCTGATCAGAATAATCACAGACGCCATAATTTATTCACTACTTTGCTTCTGTACTCTGAATCTTTAGTATACTCTTTATTAATACATTATAGCATTCAGATAGTGCTCGTTCTAGCTAAGGCTTGGTGTTTTTCTCATTTTTCCGATATGCCTTGTAATTTTAATTTACAATCAGATAACGATATAGACCTCTGACTTGGCATCCTACTCCCCATGTAATGTAAATGTAAAGATTTTGTGACACCCCCACCCCCATTTAACGTGTATGTGTGTGTTTTACCAAATGGGCTGCATTTTTAAGCAGTAAGCCTTTGCAGACACGTCAAGTACCCCGAGTATGAGAGCCATTTCAGGGGTTGCACCATCTAGTAGCGGCTAACGCTACCAAATTTCTGACGCTTGAATTTTTTCAATTCAGGTTCTCTTTGGTTGCTAAATATTGCCATCATTTAATTTTGCCGAAACCATCAGAGTCAAATTGATACTTAAGGGATCTTTTATATTCCACGCAATCATATGACATGTGTGCTTACCATTTTCGCATCCTAAAAATATATCTACTCCATCCGTGATAGAACCTTTAACCCTGGGATTGTGAAGGGGGTCCACTTCTTCAGACCCACCTAGCCGACTAACGTGCGTTAACCCCTTTATACGAATCATAATGAAATCAGAATATGAACATATGGCTCTGATGAAACATCGACGGCCGTAGGCTCCATAAAATAAGCCTTCTGCTACCACAGACATCTTATTTAGCATTCTGTTTTTCGTCCTCTTTATATATTCTTTTGTTTTGTAATAGCCTTCCTTTTTGTCAGGATCTCCGATGAGCGCCTGCACTGCTGCCAGCGTTCAGATGACTTGCTGAAGAGCGAGTTGGCCTTCCGAATGCTGGGCAGCGGGAGGACGGACCTGGTGCCCCACGCTCTGCAGCTGCTACCGCAGGTTGACACCTTCAACGAGCATGGTCTGACACCCCTCATGGCTGCCTGCATCCGAGGAGATGAAGCCATGGTGCATGTTCTGCTGGATGCTGGAGCGGATGTTGACATTGAGGTATGCATATTTGCTCTGTAGAATCTACGTTTTTAAGTTATGTGTGCTGTCCTTTATCCTGATTTCTGTGGTGAAAAATTCTTCAAACTACGTTATTCTCAAATTTGCTTGCATTTCTGATTAATAACTGCATTGGTTGGTTCATAATACATTAGTAATATGATTAAGTTAATCATTACAAATATAATTCTTCACTAAAGTACACTTGTAAACGCATGTATGTAATTTTGAAAGATACCTGTAAGATGACATCCAAGCTTTATATTTTGCAAGAATTCCACATTTTAAACTAATTTGTTATAAACGTGTTCAAAAGATAATCTTTGTTCTCTACTGTAATATCTGAGTTACAATAGAAAAATGATTATATCAAAAGTATCCAGACACTCCTCAAAATCCTAGATTTGGTTACTAATGGTGAGCTGCTAGCTTCCAGACAAGTATAAAAGAATTCAGGCGTGTGAATGTGATCGTTTGTCACCGCTGTGCGAGTGTATTCGCGACACTTCAGATGTGTTGGGAGTGTCTCGTTCAACTGCATTTGGTGTTATCATGAAGTTATAACAGTACAACCACGACCTGTTAAAATAAAGTCGTCTTGTAGACCAAGGGGAGCCACCCCAAATAATCTTGCGAGCCACATCGGTATAGTATTATAATCCCGCGGGCCTTATATTAAAATATATACATATCTTTATATTAGATTTGGACCCATTAAAAACATATATTAAAGTGAAAATTTAAAATAAAATCAATTGTTATTACTGTTTTCATTATTTTTCATGTATACAAATATAAATAATAATGATACAATGATCACAAATTTGCCTAGCTCTAGCAATAATCAACACAAATAAAGTTACAGGAATCACAAGCGGGATGCTGCAGGGGTCGCTGCAAAGTAATACTGCTCACTTCTAAGTATGTATAAAAACAGAAGCAACATTATAAAATCGAAACAGTTATGGGATACATTTGCTGCGCTAAAAGCAAAAATATTGCATTTTGTAATGTTGTAATGAATTTCGCGGGCCGAATGTGGCCCCTAGAGTGCAGGTTGGATATCCCTGTTGTAGACAGAGCTGTGAAGATAGTTGTGAAATCAATCTCACGGATTTTGCCTCCCCCTCCCCCGAAAAAAAATCGTCAGCAATTTCAAGAAATAACTGAAACCAATATCAACATATTGACAGTTTGTTCGGAGCTTCGCGAATTTTCAGTTTTCACGCAGAACTTTTGCTAATAAGTCAAGTATTGCCGCAATCAATGCCAAGAGTCGCTTGGAGTGGTGCCAAATTCGGCAAAATTGGAACCTTGAGCAATGGTGTTACGTGTTTTGGAGCGACGAATCAAGGTAAGGTGTCTGGCAATCCTATTCCAAATATCATACCTTGGGGCTGGGTGTGAAGATTGTCTGACTGTATTGTGCCATAAGTGAAATTTGAAAGTAGGGGCTTAGTTTTTCTTGGTTTCGATGGACCCTTAAGCTCTTCTACAAGCACAATTCCGCGCCACTTACATTGTGACTAAACTTTGGAGAGGACCGATTCAAATTTCAACAGGATCGTTTTCCTGTCCATATTGCATATCGTTGTGGTTTGCTGACCGGGATATTCAAGAATTTGACTGCCCTGCTCAAAGCCCAGACCTGAATCTCGAACATCTATTGAATGAATTAGAACGTAAACAGTGCAAGGCCGACCTCAATGTTACTGTAGCAAAAGGTGTCCCAACATTATACTTCTTGACTTATCTACGGAAAAAGCAAAATATACTTGGTCATATAGTACAGTGGTCACCAACACCCAAGCCGTGAACTGGTACCGGTCCGGAAATCTAGTACCAGGCAGCCTAAAAAACATTAACTTTTTTCCATTTTATTAACTCTGGTGTGCTTCTCAGATTTGTGCGACTTTACATGGAAATCACTTTATAATCCATGCTAAATAACTTTATATTCCTTTTATGGGGGGGGGGGGTATTTTATTCTGAATACGTATTTAAATACAATTAAATTAAAAATATTAAATCATACCAAACTATATTAAAAATAATTAACATCTCTCCTCCCTTCTGCGGGCCACGGTAAAATTTTCTAACGTTAACCGGTCTGTGGTGATAAAAAAGTTGAGAGGCACTCAGTGCAGTAGTATCAAACAGTGCAGTAGTATTCGCCGTACTTTTCTAATACTTTTCTCAATACTTTTGAAAAATTTTAGTCCAAATGTCATTGATCGATGTATATGTCACTGCTACATGCATTTTTCTATCTATATTATTCTTTAATACAATCAAACCTTATTCAATTTATGTCAGCAAGCACCAATTCCAACATTGATTTGAATCTATGCTGAAAGTATTTTAAAAACGAGTTGTGTGTATTATTAATTCAAACTGTTTTCTGTGTGTGTATTTAATTCTGCTTGTTCATGACTAATAAATAAAGTTTTCTTTAATTAAATTTAAATATCTAAAGCAGCTCAATGTGAAACAACCGGGAAGAAAATAGTATGAGTTTATAAAAATAGTTCAAACATTCAGATTAATTTTCGTATCTTTGATCTTACTATCAATCAGATATTTTTTGAAAGTATAACTAACCCTTTACAGACTCCTGGACCAAGCACTGCGTATCCTTGTGTGAATCCCGAAACACAGCACTGGACGGCCCTGACTTATGCCACAACGCACGGTCAGTTACCGGTAATCAAGGTATGAAAAAAAGACCATTTCGTTTTTCTTAAATTTCGCTATCACTCAGCCTAAAATCGATACTTTTTTCACTGACTTTCCTCTTTGCAGTTATTATTGGAAAAAGGTGCCAATGTCGAAGGAGGTGCGAGGTTCAGTGAAGAAAAGATCACCGTTACTCCTCTCCAGTTAGCTGCGGCATCGGGTAAATAAGTTGATTTTTAAAAATCATTTCTAATTTACTATCTCTATTATTCATTACCAATACTAGTTACAATTTAGAGTTTTATAGGGTATAGAGCAACACAATGGCTCTTTTTTTTAAATATGTTAACATTTAATTTTGTAAGCGAATAAATTTTTTTGCAGTATTGATTGAATAATATCCAAGTGTATCAAATATTATATACAGCTTCTCCTATAAAAAGCGCCCCAACTCTGTACAGGCAGATTCCTTGTTGTGAATCGATAAAAAATCTCCAAAGAACTGTACTTGTACAATCCATAGTTTACGTGAAAAATACGGTAAATGATGATGCATGATGGCGCTCCAGTGCATTTCTGTGCTCTTGTTCGTGATTGACTGGATATGACTAACTCGGCAGCGGAATCGGATGTAGGGGTCCGGTTCAGTAGCCGCCACGATCGCCAGATCTCACACCGTTGGATTTTTTTACTGTGGAGCCATCTTAAGGAATGATTGTATCAAGACGTAGTGACCACACAAACGGACATTTACTCTGCTGCATGTTGCTGGTATTTCGTTGGACAACGTGCTGCTGCGATGTATACACTCATTTATTCCACGACGTGCTCAAGTCTGCCTCGATATACACAGTGGATGCTTTGTACATCTGTTTCTTTTTAAATATTTGCAAATGCTGCTCTTAATGTGTCTAATACAGCTGTGACATCATACTCTGTTTTCGTATTTTTCTTGTAAACTATGATCGCACAGGTACAGTTCTTTGGGTGTATTTTACGTATTCTCAACGAGGAGTATAGTAGTTCAGAGTTTGGGCGCTGTTTTTTCGACACTCAGTATACACGAGGGTAACTCTGAAATTTTTGAGACACTCGCAGACGAGAAGTTACAAAAGAAAATTAACAATTTAATTTGGAAATACAAAGTATTTTAACACAGTAGGTGACTTTTTACTGACTTATTTCAAATTGTTTAGCGTAGAATAAATTTTAGAAGAGAAAATGGAGTTAAAGCGAGACATTATCGTGCTATGATTTTAAAGCCGGATTGAATCAACAGGAATGCGTTCAATGGCTGTATTTAGCATTTGGTGATGAATCTAAATGTCTTGCTACTGTATTCAGATGGTTTAAAGAATTTTGCAGAGGTCGCAATTATCTTCAGGATGAAGAACACACAGGAAGGCCGCGGTCGGCAGTAATCCCGGATAATGTGTATGCCACACGAAAATGTTAATGGATGATAATCTTTGTACCTACCAAATGATACAGAAGGAACTTAACATTGAATCTGCAGCCATACACAAAATTATTCATGAAGAATTATTTATAAAAAAAATAGTTTGCCGTTGGGTTCCCCATTATCTATCCGAGCACCAAAAAAGAAGAGCGTGTCAGAATCAGTGAAGAAACTCTAAAATTTCTACATGATGGTGGCCACCGCATCATCTCTAAAATTATAATGAAACTTACATGCCGTTCTTTGACATTCCAACACGTCAAGAAAGCAAAGTATGGGTCTTTGAAAATGATCCCACTCCGATAATGGTGAAAAGACAACGAGCAATAAAAAAATAAATGTATGCCGTTTTCTTCAGAAGTATGGGAGTGGTCAAAGCCAACAAGTTGGAAGGTCAGAAGACAGTAACAGCAAACTGGTATACCTCTAAATGTCTTCAAGAAATTCTCCAAGAAGTGAATGTTAGGGTACTAATGCTTCACCATGACAATGCATCTTCCCATACAGCCGGATTAACAGTTGAGTTTCTTAAACAAAAACAAATTAAATTGATAGAGCATCAACCTTATTCTCCGGATCTAGCTATGTGTGACTTTTGGTTATATTTTAATCTAAAAAAGAATTTACGTGGACATCGTTTTCATTCAGAAGAAGAGATTGATATGGCTATAAATACATTTCCCCCCATCTATTCCAAAAAATGAATGGTTTGAGGCATTTTAACTGAAAAATTCGTCTTCAAAAGTGCATTGATGCTGGAGGAGACTACTTTGAACACTCCTAAAATTTTGAAAGTATAACTTTAAAAACCTAGGAGTATCTCAAAAGTTTCACAGTGACCCTCGTACACTGTCTGGCCAAAAATATCCGGACACCCGTTGAAAAAGTGGTTCTGGCGAGTGACACAATTTGATACGTAATTGAAAGCTACAAAAGTGTTGGTAGTGGTTTGTCAGATTGTATTTATGCGTTTGTGAGACATTGAGTAAGTCAAAGGAGCTTAGTGAGTTTGACCGTGGCAGTATAGTGGGATGCCACCTTTGTAGGAAATCAGTTCGTGAGATTGCGGACATTCTACAGAAGCCTAAATCCACTGTGAGTGATGTAATTGTGAAGTGGAAACGTCGAGGCAAAGTGAAACGCAGAAAAACGAACCGGTAGACCGAAAATACTTGATGAATGCAGCCGCAGAACTCTGAAAAGGGTAGTGAAACAAAATCGCAAGTCCTTGTTGGTGGAAATTTCTCAGGAGTTCCAAAGTTCATCAGGAATTAGTGTTAGCAGCAGGACTGTCTGTCGAGAGTTAAAAAACTTGGGATTCCATAGTCGTGCAGCCGCTCACAAGCCAAACGTCACTCCACAGAATGCGAAGCATCGATTGCAATGGTGTAGAGCTCACCGTCATTGGACTGTGGACATCTGGAAAACTGTTCTTTGGAGTGATGAATCTTGCTTTACAGTCTGGCAGTCGGATGGACGCGTCTGGGTTTGGCGGATGCCCGGCGATCGTTTCTTTAGTGACTGCATTGTGCCGACTGTTAAATTTGGTGGTGGAAGCATAATGGTTTGGGGGTGTTTCTTGTGGTTTGGCCTAGGTCCGTTAGTTCCTGTGATTGGAAACATGAACTCTGAGATGTATGTGGACATTCTGGTCAATGCTGCACTCCCAAATCTATGGCAATATTTCGGGAAAGGCCCATTTCTCTTCCAGCAGGATAACTGCTCCATTCACACATCGAGGCTTGCATAGACGTGATTTGACGAAATGGGTGTTCAAAGACTGGACTGGCCTTCTCAGAGCCCCGATCTAAATCCCATATTGCACCTTTGGGACAAATTAGAGCGCAGATTACGTAACCAGCCAAATCGACCAACCTCACTGCAAGCACTCACTTCAGCTGTGATGGACGCCTGGAAGGCAATTCCTATGGTCACTTATCAAAAATTGGTGGAAAGTTTTCCCAAACGTGTGCAGACTGTCGTCCATGTAAAAGAGGGACATACAGTCTTTTACATACAGTATAATCATACGACATGGCCGCTGTCGATTTTCTGCATCATGAAAATCCACCGACTTGGGCCGGGGTCGAACAGGCAACTTTAGGTGCAGAAGGCCCACGACAAACCAACTACGCCATCCAGCCGGCCCAACGAAATACTTATTTTAAGTAATTTTTCTTTTAGGGAAGTAAGAATTCAAACAATTTTCTCAAAAGAGTTTTGAAGTCCAAACGGTGTTAAGAAACAAAATATATCCTCAAAATAAGTGATAAATTATTATGCATTAGTAAATTCACAATTTCAGTAAACATTTTATAAGTATCCCAGAAGAAAAAGATAATATTTTTAGGGATGGCGTTTATATTTATACTCTAAAATTTGGATTCATATCAGTGGTTCAGTAAGCCTCTTCTTCTCGAGAAAAATCATTCTACTGCAAAGGCATAAAAAATGGCACAAACATCACATTATTAGATAATTATTATTTACAAACATATGTAGCTTTACCAAAAATAAAAAGAAAATTTTAATAGTAAGATGTTTTCAACATCTGCTTGATTATCAGTTTCTTTATGACTTGGAAATGATTGTGGTTTCTTATTGAAGGTCGACTAAAATTAGCGGAGCTTTTATTGGCTCACGGTGCTCACCCCTTTCTGTCGACGACGTTACGTGATTCTCTTGCTTATGGGGGCGCTGCTCAGAGGGGCTGCTACAGTGCCATCGCTGTTGCCGGGGCTCACGGCCAGCGCACCATGTTACACCTCCTTCTATCCCACCCTGTTGCCAAGAGCAGCAAAGAAGTGCTTTCTTTGGAAGAAATCCTAGCAGAAGGTGCAACTCAACTCACCTGCGACAGAAGACCGTCGAGATTGCAAGTAAGTGATAATATGCATTTTTCTCAATCATCATAACCTATTTTATTAAAGTATAACCTTATAAGGTAGGTTTTTTTTTCTTTCTTTCTTCTTTTCCTTCAAACGTGATATTTTTATCGGTCTCAAAATTTATTTTAGTATCTCTCAATGATAACTGTAAAAATTTGTTTTGCTCTGCTCTGGTATTTTGAAAGTTTCAAAACTGCTCATATTATGGTTTTGTCCTGGTACTGATCCTTGGTTGGGTGGAAGCACTTGATTCTTTCGAGCCTTAAACTCCTATCACGACATTTTGAATGACATTAATATGTCATAAGTTTAGATTTCCCGATAGCATAGCATAGCTTAAGAAAAATAGAATGTAGTGCACAGTTTGTTAGTCTGTTGTCCATTTAAGTCTATTCTTTACATTCACTCTTCATTTGATTGCAAAATTCGTGGCAGAGCGGGCATTACTGCAATAGAAAAGGTTTTTTCTTATCAGTGGCACTGTAGATCGAGGATTAACAAAGGTGTCCCAAAAATGATTTTTGCAAAAGTTTCTTCTAAAATATCTAATATTATTAATATTACCACCAAAGACATAGGAGTGCTTAAATTCAATATGCATTTGGAGAAATTAAAAGTTATAAATTTAGCAATAGCTTTGCTATTTAAAAAAACAAAATAGAGGAAAAATGTGAGATTCTTGTGTTTATTTGCTTTTTATTAATGTTTTACTTTTTACTGTTAAACAGGAAGATGAGTTTATTACATCAACGTTGAGTATTAGGAAAAATTCTCTTGAATGGTGGCACATTAGATTCTTGCACGCGAGCGGCCGACATTAGTCTGTTGTCCATTTAAGTCTATTCTTTACATTCACTCTTCATTTGATTGCAAATTCGTGGCAGAGTGGGCATTACTGCAATAGAAAAGGTTTTTTCTTATCAGTGGCACTGTAGATCGAGGATTAACAAAGGTGTCCCAAAAAATGATTTTTTGCAAAAGTTTCTTCTAAAATATCTAATATTATTAATATTACCACCAAAGACATAGGAGTGCTTAAATTCATATGCATTTGGAGAAATTAAAAGTTATAAATTTAGCAATAGCTTTGCTATTTAAAAAAACAAAATAGAGGAAAAATGTGAGATTCTTGTGTTTATTTGCTTTTTATTAATGTTTT